>NESQ01000123.1:0-230317 GCA_003070745.1 Tuber borchii
GAGTTTCCATTAGAGCGGCATAATGTATGGCTTGAGTTGATCGCGCCAAGTCGTGTATGGACTCTTGTGCCTGTCGCGGTTAGTGAACCCACACCAGCCTTTATCAGCAAAAAAACAGCCTGCCCCCTGTACCTCATGTCATTGAGTTTTACGTTTGGGCATATCGTCAGTCCTATGATCGCAATATTAAAAATCCCATTTGTTTGACTAAAGAACATGATATTAATCCTGGTTTCTGCAAAATATACGCAATTTTTATGAAGAACTCACTGACCTTTTACATACCGATATTGAGAAATTTAAGTTCCTAACATACAACTTTATAATGTAAAATGTCTATGAGATATTGATAAAAATAGCTCATATTTTGCTAAATTTATGATTTGTATCTGATTAGTAGTGGACGCAATCGGAAGCATCATGATTAACCGTGGTTACTCGCGATTAGCTAAAACGTAACACTCAACTGAAAGCATCATTATTAACCAGAGTTACTTACAATTAGCCAAAACGTAAAACTCAATGACATGGCTCACCATGGAGCACAAAAGACACATTTTTTTTTGCTGATACTTTGGCTTACGAAAATTTGCCATAGCACGCCCCCCTGATCCCACCTACAGTTAGGACCAAACTTTCTAGTATATGGGTAGTACTGGATGTCTGCATTCACCTACCTGGAATCCTGCACTACCGGTTCAAATGCAGGCTTTTTGTCCAACATCAATGAATGACTGTCCACGTAACTGTTAGTTGATAGATTGACGGTACAGAATGGGTGGTCGTGATAATATAGAAGATTTCTCATATTCTCAACGCCTCACTGGCAGTTCCAGCTATTCGCGGGTAGGGCTTTCTGCGCTTGGCACTGGTGGCTTTGTCTTTTGCTAGTCTTTGGATGGCATGACCTCTGAGAGCAACAGATTTATTAAGATAATACTCTCCTAAATTGATGTAGAGATAGTCCTTACTAAGTCTTTTGTGCTGGTATTTGTGTTTATTTCAATATTGCCATTGGAGGCGTGGGGCACGAACGATTCGTTAGAACTATTTGTCAAGATGAGTAGGAGGTTTGTGTAAATTCAAGCTCCGGCTCTTCAGGTGTATGGTGTCGTGGGTGTTCGAAGAAAGGATGTCAAATGAGGGATTCACGAGGGGAGATGATCAGTTTGTGTGGAACTGAGCGTGGGGAGAGTCAGGAGCAGGATGGCCTTCTTATACTCTTTGTGCCAGTTGACAACAATGAGGAAGTGCAGCGTGGCGTGACTGTATGTGGAATAGAAATTTGGCCGTCAAGTGTATCGGAAGTGTGATAGAGGGGTAGCACTACTGGCTTAGATATCCATTGGCGTTGTATGTTCCATAGGGGTTTAAGCTCCAATAACAGCCACCAAACGACTATGCGTGAGGTCGCTACCCTTACGACCTCAACATCCTGGTGGACCATCATCGACACCCTCCCACGGTAGGTCACATCTGCACTCCTTATATGCTATCTAGGGTGAATATCCTGTTCGGCAACACTATGAAACTAAACTACTATTACATGCCAAGGTGCATCTAGTAAACAATTGACATGCTAAACTCTTCGCTAAACTTATCGCGAAACAGAAAAGGAAACAAACATCCCTATGAATGGTCAAAACAAACCGCTAACCCACTGCTCATCTAGTTTGAATAGGCGAACAAGCGACGCGTGGATGAAAGTCTTATATCGCACTTCAAACCTTCCCTCATGACGGAATTCTTTTGCAACATCTTCCCCTCATGCTCCTCCGCAGTGTCGTCATCGAAGTGAGTGTCACGCTTCCGTCCCTCCTTGACTTTCAAAAACTCAAGGATAGAACTCAAGCGTAGTCTCTGGGGCATTTCATCGTCCCATTTTTGGTATCGAAATGAGCACAGCGCTTACGCTCTTTGGCGACTTGAGCATGGCAATGAAGCAAGTCTGATGGCAGGTGTAGATTCAGCAATCTTGATAATTTGACAGTAAACGGGATACGGATCGCCGGTGATTCATCGTGTTCCCCCACTGGGGATGGCAATATTCCAGTAATATCCTCCGATTCATGTGCAGATTCCTAGGACAACATATTAGATGTATCATCACCGGGCGCTTATTCTGCTTCAGGCTCATCACCCTTCCATCATCATGTCCGGCGTCTAGTTCCAGTTCTCGAAAGTCCGGCTGGTTTATACGTGCCCCTTGGGTATCACGAGCCCAATGGCGGATGGCCTGTGGATCGAGATACGGGAGGCTCCTCACCTCTACCCTATCTGGTGTCTCATCATTCTGATCACAGTAGCAATACAGGAAAAGGTCGAGGGGGTCTTCGAGACGTAAATTAGATAGAAGCCAGGTGCGTACATCTTTATCGTGCCTGATAAAGATATACTCTATGAAAGTTAATAGCTGATTCGGAGCTCTCTTTAGACTTCTACCACCATTGCCAATAGCGCCAATAATGTAGCGAATCCGGCCGTTAGCTATAGTTCTATAAATCATTGCTGACAGTCCACGGATGTTATAGGAATCTAGTCCTAGAACTCTACACAAGTGATATTGAGGGGACGCCAATGGAGTACTGATGGGTTGGCAGGGAGGTTCACGTTTGCCCTTTTGTCTGTTAACAGCCCTAGGCCACATCTCGAAGGCAGGACATAAGCTATACTCATGGCATATGAGTGCCCCAGTAGAGCGCTCCAATCTTGATTCTCTTCATTATTAAGTCAAAGCATGAAATACGGAGATAATTTAGAAAAGAACTAACCTGTTGGTATAATATTGGCAATAGCGTGATTTGCTAGGAGGGGGGGTGCGATTGGTGGCAGAGCAGGGTTGTTAACTAGTGATACAGGGTCGTCAACTGGTAACACAGGGTCATCAACTTGTAACGCAGGGTCATTAACTGGGACAGCAGGGTCATCAACTGGTAACACAGGGATATCAACTGGAGGGTCAGAGTCAGCAACCCGTCGGGGAGGTACGGGGGGTGGTCCTGGCACTTGGTTGTTCCTGGGTGGATCAGGAGGAGCGTTGCCCAGGGGAGGGTTTTAACAGCGGAGATCTAGGGCTCCGTGAGGTGTGGGGGATGGTACTGGCACTTGGTTGTTCCCGGGTGGATCAGGAGGAGCATTGCCTGGGGGACCAGTTTGGAGAACTGTGGCTACGTTCAACACAGCCGTTGCAAGACACCACTGAGCTGGGATGTTTGTTGATAGTAAATTTGCCGGAACCATCACCTGAGCAAAGGGGACTCCCGGCTGACCCTGGGAGGCACTAGTGGCCTGAGTTTTTACTGTGGTAAACAACTTCCTGACATAGTCCTTAATGAATTGAACGACTGTGTTATCGATCTCCTTCATATGAGTCAGATTATTCGCAGCCGATGCTGTGATGAGTTCATCACTTGCAGGGTGCAATCTACTCATACCTGAAACGATTGGCTAGAAGTGGGCGTCTAGATAAATACTGACTCTCACTCCTGGGACATACTTCCTTGCTATTATCAAATCCTTCGCAAGGTCACGCCATGCTATATTCACCGGGTTCTTTGGAATAGCAGTAAACCCCATGTTCGATATTTGAGCTGTAATTGATGTACAGTCAGGATTTGAGGGACTCATACAAATTTGCTCTGTGAGAGAGTTCTGCGGAAGTTGATATATCTGCTCAGGCGGGGGTGCCTGGCACACCCTCGGATTTGCCATGTGGACGTACTGTATATTATTGATTTTTTGCGCCATGTGGATTGAATTTTGGTCTATATAGATAGTCTTCTGAAAGATATGAGTCTTATATTGTGAATATGGTGGATGCGGTAGATATTGGTGGATATTGTAGGCGTTGTGAGATTATTCTTGGTAGGAACTCCCTTCTGCCGGGATCAACCCACCCTCTAAATACAACACGCAGATATTTAAGAGAGATTGAAACCATCATGATTTGTTTGAATTGATTTCAAGATGAATCAAGAATTGACAGTGCAGGCGCATTAGTGTTACAGTCATTATCTGTTTCAAGTCGAACGCAAGTGATAAAGAGCTGAAGCCACCTGATCGCGCGACAAACAACACTAAACAGATTCCACTGTGATTGTTCAAAGCGTGCGCGGTGCCGGGTCCAGCTGCTCATCCTTACGCTGAAGATCACGATCGCCACAATCTTCAAGTTACGCTAACCCTCAGAATATACACACGACTTCTGAAATCAACACAGCTAAAATCTACCATGCCAGTCAAATGTTTATTTTGTTGTCGAAGATACATGTGAGCAGGCCCATATGAGGCACCCCTCCGAAAAGCACATGCAGATCTCAATATCAAACTTGCTTCTACTTTACAAAATCTGCCTCCGAATCACATTGACGACCCTGGAACTGATATAATTCATCACAACTTGAATGAATCGGATGAGCGTCCCAATTCAGACTACGAATCAGATTCTGCCAGTAATCCGGCCGGATATGAACGTAACGCAATTAATAACTTTAGCTATGACTCTGATACTGATACACTTAGCAATAATATATCTTCATCTGCTGGTAAACCAACACATTATGAACATGCCGGAGAAGCAATTGGAGACATCAACAGATATGAGCAAGAACATATCAAATGGTATGAGTACCCATAGGCCCCATTCACCAGTGCGAATTGGTTTAAACTTGCATCTTGATTCATTGAGAGTAAATCCTGGAAGTAGCAGATCAATGAATACTTTGCAAATGATCTTGGTGACCTGGCATCAATTTACTATAGCTTCATCTATATGCGGGAGAAAATTCTTCGATTGTTGTATCTGAATGGCTCATATCTACGATGGTTCAAAGGACAAGTTGCTAGTGAGAACGGCAAGAGCACGTTACCATTCTTCTATGTCAACATCCTGGACTGCGTCAGATATCTTCTTCGACAGATAATCTACCGAGAGGACTTAGTATATGCGCCGCACTGGGAATTCAATCAGAACGGCCAGAGAATATATGCCGAAAAATGCATATGGTCAACTGGTAGTAGAACGTTCAACTATTGTTTTTCCGCCCTACTTTATTTAAGGTTGTTAACAGTTTAGAGGAAAGACTTCCCGATAGGGCAACCGTGGTTCCAATCATTGGGATGTCTAATCAGACACATCTCACCAATTTCTCAGGGGACAAGAAGGCATGGCCAATCAACATTACTATCAGAAATATTCCCTTGAGAGATACTACACTAGAGGGCGTCCAATTAGACTCTGCCGAAGGGAAAATCCAGAGATGCTTCCCAACCTTGTCTAGGTGGATTGCTGATTAGATGGAAAACACCGCACTACACGGGATGAAAATCAACGCGGGTCCTAACTGTGAGGTCCCTCCTCATGAGTTAGGAACCGGCGCCAATCATCATAGTGCTAGAAATTGCGCAAAAAATGAACGTTACAAACGCCTTGGTCTAAAGACGGTGTAACATATTTTTTAAGGACTTGGATGACTTTCGACTCCTGATCTGCACATGCCGGATTTGCTACACACGATTTATTTAGGACTATTCAAGCATATGTTGGAATTGATAAAGGAATTTGTCAAGAAACACTCATGACAGAAGGCGTTGGCCGACCGCTGGAAGTCTTCGCCACCGTACCCGGAGTTCTATGCATCCAAAAATGCTTACCGTGAGAGTAAGCAGTGGCAAGGAAAGGCGATCCGAGTTCTAGGGCGGTGTCTGTTGGGAGTCCTTGCCGTAGCATTGAGACAGGCTGATAGCACACAAGGACAATCTTTCAAACTTGCGCTCATCTGTGTCGGGTCGCTCCTTGATTTTAGCATGGTGGCTCAATACCGAAGCTATACAGACGAGACCATACAGTATATGGAAAACTATCGGAAGCGTGTTCACGAGATGAAAGATATCTTCTTGGAGTTTAGGATCTCAAAATAGATGCAGGGCAAGACTGATGAGCTGCGCAAGGGGCTACGCCACTGGCATATGCTAGTAAACCAGTTATTCGTTAGATCGAAGTGGCTCCGAGTACCCAAGTAAGACCGCCAAGTGGAAAACGACCAACGCATAGACATGATCCACGTCGAACCTCATTTCAACTTTATTAAGATGCATCTAATAATTCACTTTCGCGAGCACATCTATGAGTTTGGCAATATTCCAACGTATTCTGCCAAGTTTGGAGTGCTTGCGCACAGGTAGCAGATCAAGGACGGGTATTGATGCTCAAACAAGATTCATAGAGCGCGACAGATACTAAGCATCTACTGCTGGCAGCATGCGATCCGGATGAGACTTTTAAAGTTAGAATTCCTGTAATGTACAGGAGCAGATCTTCCCGCCGAGATAGTCGAGCATTTAGAGAAACGAGAACTGCGTCAGTCTGTTACAATCCTCTTCCCTTTGGGCGATACTTGCAGCAGGTAACCCTCTTGTTGATAGTGATCGCACTATCTTTCGTATATACGAACAACGACAGCTGAGTGTACAGACTCCTGTCTCGTATAATATATTGCTAAGTTCGTGAGAGACACTAGGTCTTCGGCCCGATAATTCAAAGTATAGAGATAAAAGTATATTGTAAGAAAATAACTTAGATGATTGCGTGAAGAATTCCTAACCTAAGAGGCCATTTTTTTTTTTTTTTTTTTTTTTTTTTTATATCATGCGCTTTGATTGTATTCAACTACGGGGTACAAAGGCTACGTGCAGCGTTAGCTATGGTAAGGAAAAACCCCCTGTGTAAAGAAATCCACCTCGGACCACCAGAAAAAACCATCATCCCAAGTCCCTCTGGTATGGAACCAACCGCAGAATCCCGCCGCGAAGACAAAAAACCCCTATCGGCTAAGTAGACAACAGAAATAAATCACGAACACGACAGGCAGGAGACAACAGGAAAACCGGACCCGAAAACTCCCCCTTGACATAAAAACAAAAGAAACCACATTAATATCCCAGAGTACTCTAACAGACACCCGACCGTGAAAATTCAGCCAAAACTACAGAACACAGAACGGGGGACAGTAAACGCTAAACCGAAGCAAATCCATCACATTACTCCGTAACCCAAGGCGTTGACATCGTCCAAGGAGGCAGTGCAATACCATGACCGAGCGTAACCGAGGGCTATGGCCGAGCCGAGCCATGGGGAAGGGGGAGACCCAGGGGAAGAGGCAGTAAGAGTGCCAGCTAATGAGAGGATGTTTGGCTGTAACAGAGCCACGGGACGAAACCAAGCGGAGGAGAGGAGGGGTAGACCCAAGTATCGTAGGAACTATCGGAAACGTGTGCGTGTCTGACTAGGCAGCCTCAAACGAAACGTAATCGAAGAGAGTAGAGAAATCGACCGTAGCCTTGTGAAGAATTTTCTCTTACTGCGAACCGTGATCCCAGCCGTCTGTAACATGGACGCGAGGGTGTTGCCGACCGTGCAAATGCTAAGCGAGGACGCAAAACAAAAGCGAAAAGGTGGATGGGACAGGCCCTAAGAAACGGGTGCCCAAGTCCGAATCTATCATAGGGGGGGGGTGCAGCTCACTAAGAGTGCGTTGGAGAAAGGATGTTGACGATGGTTTCTCGTGGTGTTGAGATTTCAATCGCCGGGTGTGTAGAGGAGATGGTTCGTGCCTAACCTAAGAGGCCGTAAGGGCTCTCTTTTATAACCGTTCTTCCCGCAACTCATGACTCATCCTTCGCATCACACGCCCCTATGACTCATAAACGAGTCATAGTGTGAAATCCATCAGCTGACTCGTACGAGTCATTGCGCAATAACAACTAACCAAACAAAAGCACAATAATCCTATCATATGCGCAACTCGCGTCACATGCGTGAAACTCATGACTCATAACTATGAGTCATGTGCGAAAATCATAATCATATGACAACAATCGTGAGTCATGTTAAAAACAATAAACCAATCATATCAAAAGAATGACACGCTATTGCGTAGTCATGTGAAATACTAAACCCTATGACTCATAACTATGAGTCATGTAAAAACCTCTTCCGTTAGTCACCGTTTGTGACATTAGCTCCCTTTCCCCCTAGCATCGGTCCCACGATGCTCAAAGTCCTAAATCCGCCACCCGACTTCCTAAACGTTTCGCCTCTCTCCTCATTCTCCGAATAACGTCTTCGGAGTCTTTCCACCTCTTGCCTACAACTTCGAGGATGAGGTTCCCAACCTCTAGTGCTCGTTGTTGTTCCGAAATTTTGGATTGTTGCTCTTCGATCAACGATCGTTGGTCCTTTGGTCGTTCTTGGAGGCGGTCTAGTTCGTCTAACAATTCGTCGATCTGCCTTCGTAGGCTTTCCGGGTCCGAAATCGTTGCCGTTTCTGTTTTTTCGCCCCCCTCTTCTGCCAACCGTGTCCTCACGGTTTCTCTCGCCTTCCTCGTTTTTTCATCCCTCTTTGTAAGGGGTTCCTTTCTGCCTTCCGACCTCGGATAATAGCTGGCTTTGATCTTCTCATTCTTATGAGACCGACAGTCATTCCGCCAACATTGTTCCCACTGTATCTTCTTGTGTTCTTCGTTCGCGCTTCGTCCTTTCCGTTTTGGTTCTTGTGGGTACCACCCTTGTCCTTGTTTCTCGCTAAGGTGCACGAAACACCCATCGTCGTAGCATGCCGTCCATGACAGCCCGTTGTGTTTTGCCGTTTCGACGGCCTTCGCTTGTCTTTCGTCCAGTTCTTGTTCCGTTGGCATATTGTAGCCCAGGCTAGTGGGTGGAAATGGCCCTGGGCTGGACTCGTTATCTTCCCAGCCCTGGTCGGGTCTGAGTTCGACCTTGAGTTCTACCCAGTCTTGGTTTTCCTGGGTATCGTTGGTGGAATTGCTGGACTGCATGTTGGGCGTTGTTAAAGTTTTCCGAAGGGTACCAGACTTTGTCGTGTTCTGGTGAGTATCCTTTCCACTTAGCTCAGTATTGGAGCTTTCTGTAGTGGAGTCGAGAATCGATTATTTCGTCGAGTTAGTATTCTTGTTTGCCTTCGATTTCGATAGGCGGAGGAGTTTCTTGAATTTGAGAGGGAAATCGGTTGTGTTGGTAGGGTTCGAGGAGTGATATGTGGAATGTGTTGTGTATTGCCATTGCTGGCGGTAGGTCCAGCTTATAAGCGCTCGTTCCAATCATTGCCAAGATTTTAAATGGTCCGATTTTCTTATAGTCCAGTTTCTTCGATGGTCTTGTGGTCTTGATATTTCGTGGTAGTAACCACACCATATCGCCTGATTGCAAATTCGGATCTGGTTTTCGGTATTGATCATAATATTCTTTTTGTCGTAATTGTGCTGCAACCATTTCGTTTCATAATGACTCATGTAGTTGAGTCATTTCTTCCATTTTCTTATAGTTTCCTTGGATCAGATATTCTATCATCTCGTATTCGGGGTTGATTCTGTAGTTTGCGAAAAAGGGTGTGTTCTTGATCGTTTCTTGATATCCATTGTTATATGCAAATTCTGCCAGTGGCAAATATCCGCACCAATCTTCTTGTTGGTAGTTGCTGTATGCCCGTAAGTATTGTTCTAGTATCGCGTTTTTTCTTTCCGTTTGCCCGTCCGTTTGAGGGTGGAATGCTGTGCTTAATCTTCATTTGATTCCGAGTTCTTCCATTGTTTTCTTCCATAGGTCTGATGTGAATAGCGTTCCTCTGTCGGTGATGATATCTTGTGGTAGTCCGTGTAGCCTGACTATCTCCCTCATGAACATGTTTGCAAACTGCCGTGCATTCAGATCCTTGTTGCATGGAATGAAATGGCTCATTTTGGTCATGCGATCGATGACGACTAATATTGTGTCGTATCCTTCGGACTTCGGAAGGTCTGTGATAAAATCCATGACGATGGATTTCCAAGGTCTGTCTGGTGCCTCGTTTGACTGTAGAAGACCATATGGTGCATGTCGTACGACTTTGGTCCTCTGACATATGTCGCAATTCTTGACATATCTTTTAATAGTCTCCCTTATCTTTGGCCAATAGTATCATCTTCCGATAAGTTCCGTAGTTTTTGCCGTTCCTCCATGTCCCGCCCATGGTTGGTTGTGATGTTTGGAGATAAGAGTCGTCCTTATTTTCTCGTTATCCGCGACCCATATCTTGCCTTGGTACCATAGGTATCCGTCTTCCCATTGGCATAGTCCTAAGGCTACCCCTTTTAACTCTTTATCTCCTGCTTCCAGAGCTCTTCTGATCCTTTGGATTTCTTCGTCCGCTTCTGATGCTTCTCATATCGTTCCTTCGTCCTTGTCGTGGAACTCGCTTAGTTTCATTTCTTCGATTGCTGCCTCTTCCCAGAACTGCTCTTTGGGCAGTAGTATTCCTTCTTCTTTCGATAGATGTTTCTCCTTCAGAGTCTGTATGTCCCCTGTCCTTCTTGTGAGGGCATCTGGTTTTCCCCCCTCTCTTCCTGGTCGATATATGATCCTGAAGTTGTATTGGCTCAACTTCCGCACCCATCGTCTCTGCCTGTCTGTCAGGGCCTTGGTGGTCATAAATGTTGTAAGGTTCTTGTGGTCGGTGAAGACCTGAATGCGATATCGGCTGCCCTGAGTATATCTTCTCCCTTCTTCGAATGCCTGTACCACGGCGAATAATTCTTTGTCATGTACGTCATAGTTGAGTTGAGCGTCTCTCATCCCTTTGGATCGGTAGGCTACCGGTCTCCATTTCCCGTCTTCGCATTGTTGTGATATTATGCCTGAGCATAGATATTTGGATGCGTCCGTCTTGATTTTGATAGGTCGTGTCGGGTCGAAGTGTACCAATACCGCAGTCGTGTTGAGTGCTTTTCGGAGTTCCTCAAAAGCTTGTTGTTCTTCGGCTTCCCATTTCCATTGGCCGTAATATTTTTTATGTGTTCGTTCATATAGCGGTTTTGCGATCCTGCTGAATCCTTGTATAAACCTTCGATACAAGTTGCAAAACCCTAGGAATCGTTGAATTTCCGTTTTTGTTTTTGGCGGTTGCCATTCCCATATCACTTGAGTTTTGATCGTGTCGACCCTGACTCCTTTTCAACTGACCACGAATCCTAGATATTCCGTTTCCTCTTTCTGGAATTGGCATTTCGATGGTTTGACCTTCATTCCCGACGGTCTAAGCGCTGCCAGTATGTTTTTGACATCTTTTCAGTGTTGTTCCAAGTTGTTTGTGTATATGAGGATGTCGTCCAAATATAGTATGCAACACATGTCGATATATCGTAGTAGTATCCTGTTGATCCATTTGTGGAAAGTGGCCGGTGCATTGCATAATCCGAATGGCACCACCATATATTCGTAAGTTCCCAGCTTACTGCTGAAAGTCGTTTTGTGTTCGTCTCCTTCTCGGATTCTGATATTGTGGTAGGCGTCTTTGATATCCAGTTTGGTGAAGTACTTGGCGGTGCTCAGCCGATCCAGTGCTTCACCTATCAATGGTAACGGGTATCGGTCCTTTTTTGTAACTTCATTAAGTCCTCAATAGTCCACACATAGTCTCAAGCTTCGGTCCTTTTTCTTGACGAACATGATCGGTGATGCCCTTTCGGCCTTCACCTCTCTTATCCATCCTCTTGCTTCGTTTTGCTTGATGTATTTGTGTAATTCCTGGATCTCGTCGTAGCTGAGTGGATAAATCTTTTTGTCAGGGACCTTTTCTCCTGGTTCGAGGTCGATTTCTAGGTCAATGCCTTTTCGGTGAGGTGGTAACGTTGTCTTTTCTCCTTTTTCGGATACATCAAGGTATTCATGATATTCCCTTGGTACTGTTTCCTGGATGTTCTGTTTTTCCTCTTCCTTCCTTTTTTGTTTTTCTTTGATTGCTAGTTCAGTGCAGATGTTGATCTTTTCTAAGTAGATCTCGTCGTGACCCTGGTCCCATCTTAGGATGCCGGTTGTCTCTCCTCTTCGGTAAAAACTCCCAAATGCTTTCGCCGATATTTCGCTGATGTTTATCGGCTTTTCTTCCTTCTTGGATTTATTTGTGCTTCCGAATCCTTTCGTTCCTCGATCCGTTTTCTTCACTTCTTGAACTTCCTGTAGTTCTTCTGTATTGATCTTTTCGATAATCAATTGTGCGATCCGATCGCCTTGTTCCACTTGGAACTGATCAGTACCTTGGTTAACCAAGACTAGCATGATTTCCCCGGTATAATCCGCGTCTATTACCCCCGTGTTGGTTGTCAGTCTATTTTTGACTGCTAAACCACTCCGTTGGGCGATGCGTCCGTAGGTATTCTGAGGTAGCCCGATGGCTATTCCGGTTCCGATCGTTTTTTGTTCTCCTGCAAGTATGCAGACTCGCTCATTGGCATATAGGTCGTGTCCTGCTGCCTCCTTCGATCCTTTCATAGGGATTCTCGCCTGAGGAGATAGTTTTTGAATTTGGACTATTTCGTCCCTTTCAACCTGTACTTCTGAGTACTTGGTGAGGGGGTTTTCTTCCAGAGCTTTGTACTCTGGTACCGCGTATGCAACCAGTGAACTGTTGAGACACCACGTCGTACATCGTTCGCTGTTAAATGTGATCTTCTTTTGATCCCAAGCGATAGTGGCATTATGCGTTCGTAACCATAGCATTCCTAGGATAACCTCATGGTTCTGGAGATTCGCCACTTGAAAAGTTGCCCATTCCCTATGGCTGTTGATGTCCATAGGTACTTTCGCCAAATGGGTAACTGGGCCCATAGCACTTGGTTTTCCATCTGCGAAGTAAATCTCTCTCGTTTTCTTGGCCTTTGTTTTCGTAATTCTGTGTTTGGCACATATGCCTTCATCGATGAAGTCTTCAGTGGCCCCTGAATCTATCATCGCGTTTATCGTAACTGACTCTTGTTTTCCGTCTAGTTGTATCTTGATCATGATGTGATCATTTTCTCGTTCGAGTGATTCCGTATAATTGAGTGCCGCGTAGTAGTTTTCCATGATGATGGGTTTTCGTTCCGGTCTGTCCCTAGTACCATCCTTTACTGGGGACTCTTGTCGTTTCCCGCCTGTTCGGTGTCTTCCTTGACTTGGATTTCTTTGCTGCTCGGCCTCGCCCCCCAAGGTCCCACCCTTCTCGGGAGTTGTCCTTGTTTGGGTGTCGTGGTATAGTTTCTTCCATCTCTTGGTCTGTCACAGTTTCGTACTTGGTGTCCTGCTCCTGCGCATTTGAGGCATAGTTTTTCCCTTATTCTTCTTTTGAATTCCTCTGGATGTAGTCTTGGCTTTCGTCTTATTGCATCTAAGTCCATTGGGTCTCCTTCTGAGGTCGTATTATTGGTTGGTCTGAATGTTCCGTTCAGGTTTCGTGTGGCACTAGTAGTTCTGTCTGTGGTCCCCTTTTTTTGTATGTGTTTAACCGTAGCCAGTTTGGTTTCCTTCTTGATTGCCCATTTGGCCAGTGTTTCCGTGCTGACGAAATCGCCACTATCCGTTCCCCATCCTTCTTGGAGTGTTGCATTCATGCCCGCTAGTAGGCATTCCCCTGCTGGGTGGTCGCCCAATTCTGCTTCTGTAGCTGTGAGTCGGAATTCGTTCCAGTATTCTGTCATGGTTCTGTTTCCTTGTCGTAGTTTTTGTATCTTGAGTCTTGCTTCTCCCATAGCGCCAATGGCTCTGAATTGATTCTTGACTTCGTCCAAGAATGCTTCCCATGTTTCCCACTCATGAGAGAGTCGTCCTTCTGTGTATGGTGTTATCCATGCTCCTACGTCTCCACTTAAAAGGCTCGAGGTGTATAAGATTCTGTCGGTATGATGGCCTTCCGTCCATCCCACAGCTGTGAAGTAAACTTTAAGCTGTGCCAGCCATCCTCTGAGCTTGGTCCTTTCTCCTGTGAACATCTCAGGTTCTTTGATTTTTGGTCTTCGGTTGCCTTCTGTCAAGTTTGCTATGATTTGCTGGAGTTGTTCCCCATTGAGTTCCGGTACCTGGGTACCTGTATCCTCCGCGCCTGCGGTTCCTGTAGCTAGTGACATTGTGTTTTGTCGGGTTCCTCCTAGTAGTGTAGTTGCTTCTGACCCGGCTGGTGATGCTGGTTCCGGTGTATCCGGGCTAGTTGCCCTTGATTCTCCTAGAGTCTGGTCGAGTGCTTCTCCTAGTGTAGTAGTATCGAATACCGCTACTTCTATGTCGTCTTCCTGTGGTGATTCCGTTTTATCTGTTTCTGGTTAAGTGCTGCGTATGTTGACGCAATCAAATGTTACAATTCTCTTCCCTTCGGGCGATACTTGCAGCAGGTAACCCTCTTGATGATAGTGATCGCACTATCTTTCGTATATACGAACAACGACAGCTGAGTGTACAGACTCCTGTCTCCTATAATATATCGCTAAGTTCGTGAGAGACACTATGTCTTCGGCCCGATAATTCAAAGTATAGAGATAAAAGTATATTGTAGGAAAATAACTTAGATGATTGCGTGAAGAATTCATAACCTAAGAGGCCTTTTTTTTTTTTTTTTTTTTTGTATCATGTGCGATTGTATTCAACTACCTATGGGACAACGACTACATGTAGCGGTGGCTATGGTAAAGCAAAAACCCTCTGTGAAAAGAAATCCCCCTCGGACCACCGGAAAAAGCCATCATCCCAAGTCCCTCTGGTGTATAACCAACCGCACGATCCCGCCGCGAAGACAAAAAACCCCTATCGGCTAAGTAGACAACAGAAATAAATCACCGACACGACAAGCAGGAGACAAGAGGAAAACCGGACCCGAAAACTCCCCCTTGACATAAAACAAAAGAAACCACATTAATATCCCAGAGTACTCTAACAGAAACCCGACCGTGAAAATTCAGCCAAAAACTACAGAACACAGAACGGGGGGACAGGAAGCGTTAAAACCAAACAAGCCCGTCACATTAAACCGTAACCCAAGGCGTTGACATCGTCCAAGGAGGCAGTGCAATACCATGACCGAGCGTAACCGAGGGCTGTGGCCGAGCCGAGCCACAAGGAAGGGGGAGACCCAGGGGAAGTGGCAGTAAGGGTGCCAGCTAATGAGAGGATGTTTGGCTGTAACCGAGCCACGGGACAAACCGAGCGGAGGAGAGGAGGGGTAGACCCAAGCATCGTAGGAACTATCGGAGACGTGTGCGTGTCTGACAAGGCAGCCTCGAACGAAACGTAATCGAAGAGAGCAGAGAAATCGACCGTGGCCTGGTGAAAAGTTTTCTCTTACTGCGAACCGTGATCCCAGCCGTCTGTAACATGGACGCGAGGGTGTTGCCGACCGTGCAAATGCTAAGCGAAGACGCGAAACAAAAGCGAAAGGGTGGATGGGACAGGGGGTGCAGCTCACTGAGAGTGCGTTTGGAGAAAAGGATGTTGACGATGATTTCTCGTGGTGTTGAGATTTCAATCGCCGGGTGTGTAGAGGAGATGGTTCGTGCCTAACCTAAGAGGCCGTAAGGGCTCTCTTTTATAACCGTTCTTCCCGCAACTTATGACTCATCCTTCGCATCACACGCCCCTATGACTCATAAACGAGTCATAGTGTGAAATCCATCAGCTGACTCGTACGAGTCATTGCGCAATAACAACTAATCAAACAAAAGCACAATAATCCTATCATGTGCGCAACTCGCGTCACATGGGTGAAACTCATGACTCATAACTCTGAGTCATGTGCGAAAATCATAATCATATGACCACAATCGTGAGTCATGTTAAAAACAATAAACCAATCATAAGAAAAGAATGACACGCTCTTGCGTAGTCATGTGAAATACTAAACCCAAATACTCATAACTATGAGTCATGTAAAAACCTCTTCCGTTAGTCACCGTTTGTGACACAGTCCAACCTGCCTATCATACGATTGTGACCAGACGTCGTGATGTGATAGGCACCGTCGTCTATATTAGCAGAGTGTCCGAGATCTCCTGGGAAATAATTTATTGGGAATTGATATGATATAGCGGACGGATTCTGCCACTCAGACGCTAGCTTTCTGAATATCTGGTGATACTTGAATCACTACTGGTTGAACTAATAACGATACTTGAAATCCCAGTGCCATTGTTCCAGCACACCGATGTTTACAACATACATGGGGCCCGGTGCACTGGTACTTGACTCTTCTCTAATCAGGCGAGCAGGAATAATTATATTTGGATACAGGCTGCTGGTGAGCAGACATATAGTGCGAGAAGGGGGCGTGTCCCTGCGAAGCTCATAGCTGTTTAGAAAATCAGGGATTACACGCACCAGGAAACTGTCTACCGCCTTGCAGGCATTAAATTGATAAGTGTAGTTAACTCAGAGCACCCATCAGACATACACGGCCTTGTGACGGTTCATCTGAAGGATGATGCGGGGGAACTGACAATTGTAGATAATGGAACGATCATAGGCCTATCATATCTCTTACCAGAAATGGACTGGCGCTGGCTTGTCAACAGCAGAATCCATTTAAGGTCCATTAACGAGATCTATTGAACTACGCAAAAGGGGGGTGGGCATATGGCATTTAACACGAATGTATATAAGTTAATAAAGTTGCATGTGGGAAATAACAGAGCAAGGGCGTGGGAAATGGCGGAGCCAGGGTGTGGGAAACGGCCGAGTCAGGAGGTTCGAAAGGGATCAGTATATAGACGAAAGAGATCAGTAGTAGTATATAGTACTAGATATAGAAATTGAAATTTCTTGAATTACCCTAGTCAGACCGTGGGTGAAATTTACAAGTAGTACTACTAGTATTGTGGGCTAGAGCTACATTGTTCCCCTGAAAGAGATTGGACGTCGCTCCGTGAGTTAGAGAGTGTGTCGGTGGGAGACCTAGAAGGGGCATGGAAAGAGGGTATATTGGGGTGGCGTTGGGATGTAAGAAAGAGGGTATGAAGGAAGAGGGGCATCCTGATAATACATTGGGGCTAGGGGCACTGGGGAGGTATCAGGACACCAGTGGAGTGAAACCCAGCTTGCAGAGGCAACAAGCGTTAAAACTCATGTCAGCATTAGCAAAAAAGAAAACCTGGCTTTTGTGCTCCACGCTGAGCCATGTTGTTGAGTTTTAGGTTTTGGCTAATCGGGAGTGACTCCAGTTAATCATAATGCTTCCGATTGTGTTCTCTAATGATCTGATACAAATCCTAGTTTTAGCAAAATATGAGCTATTGTTATCAATATCCTATAGACATTATACATTACAAAGTAGTATATTAGAAACTCAAATTTCTCAACTTCGGTATGTAAAAGGTCAGTGAGTTCTTAATAAAAATTGCTTATATTTTGCAGAAAACAGAATTAATATCATCTTCTTTAGTCAAACGAACGGGAATTTTAATACCACAATCATAGAACCCAAGATGTGCCAAAACGTAAAACTCAACCACATGAGTGTCAGAGAGCAGGCTGTTTTTTGACTGATGTAGGAGGCATGGGACGTAGGGGATGCCCAACTTGACGAGTGATATGTCGGGAAGCAGCACCCTCGTGTCAGACGCATGGTAAATTTTTGCTGATATAGTAGTGGATGTTAATATCTCCTACCCCAGGGTTCTGGAAGTTGATAGGGGTAAAGACTGGTTCTGACGACACCATACATCAGCAAAAATAAGTCTCCGCACCCTGTGCCCCCTGTTCGTCTGACGCACCTGGGGCACATAACGTCAACCATGAATCAGGAAGCAACCTTATACTCGCTTAACTCAGGGCACACCAGGCGCAACAGCACAACTGTCTGAACGCGTCTGGCGCCAGACTACATTTTCCTAAATACACCCGGTCTACCAGGCACAATGCTACTTCTTCCTGAATACAGCTGGTGCAATACCACATCTTCAGGAAAGAGTCAAGGGTATCCCCTTATTCACTCATGACCTAGGTCACAGCATATATCAAGTTCATAAACCCCTTGTAAATAGTCTATTTTATCTCTAATTCGACTACTAGTTATTAATATAAGAACCGCCCAGTCGCCACCTGTGGAAAAACCCAGCATTATGATCCCCCCCCTTCAGAAGGCGATTGCCAGATGGAAAATCCTCCTATGGAGAGGCCCATTTGGCATTGGATAGCCTAGATAGTGTAGAACGACGTCCTAACAGGGCTTCAGAATCCCATCTCTAAGGCTCCAGGAATCTGGCTTTAAGGTGAGCGCACTCGAAATACCCCAGAGTAAAACAACCTGGCATAATGACCGCCCCTTTTGAAGACCCTGTAGCACCATGGAGAATGCTGCTATGGGGACTTCCTTTTGGCGGTTGACAGATGGGATGGCGTAGAATGAGGTCGTAAAAGCGCTCCGTGATCGCATGCCTAACGCTCCCAGAATCTGGTTTTAAATTCAGAGCTCTCTAAACACCCAGGACTAAAAAAACCAGGCATAATGACCCCATGTTCAGAAGACTCTGTAGCGCCATGTAGAATGCTTGCATGGGGACGTCCTTTTGGTGGTGGACAGATGGGATGAAGTACAACGACGGCGTAAAGGGGCTCTGTGATCGCATTCCTAATGCTCCAGGAATCTGGCATCAAAGCCAGCGCTCTCTAAACACCCAGGACTAAAAAAACCCTGCATAATAACCCTCCCTATAGAAGAATCTGTAGCGCCATGGAGAATGCTTGTATCGGGACGTCCTTTGGCAGTGGACAGATGAGATGGCATAGAACACTATCGTCAAAGGGCTCTGTGATTGCATGCCTAACGCGCCCGCAATTTGGCTTTAAAGTCAGTGCTTTCCTGATAGTTAAAAAATCCTGGAATAATGACCACCTTTCAGAAGACTCTGTAGTCTCATAGAGAATACTCGTATGGGGATGTCCTTTTGGTGGTGGATAGACGGGATGGCATAGAATACCGTCGTTAAAGGATTCCATGATCGCATCCCTAAATCTCTCCGAATCTGGCTTTAAAGTCAGCACCTTCCAGATATGTAAAAAAACCTGGTATAAGGACTCTCCCTTCAGAAGACTCAGTAGCGCAATGGAAAATACTCGTATGGGGACGTTCTTTTGGCGGTTGACAGATGGGATGGTATACAACGCCGTCGTTAAAGGTTCGGTGATCGCATGCCTAACACTCCCGGAATCTGGCTTTAAAGTCAGTGCTTTCCAGACATCGAAAAACCACTGGCATAAGGACTTCCCCTTTAGAAGACTCAGTAGTGCCATGGAAAATACTCGTATGGGGACATCCTTTTGGTGGTCGACAGATGGGATAGCATAGAACGCCATAGTTAAAGGGTTCCATGATCGCATGCCTAACGCTCCCAGAATCTGGCATTAAACTCAGTGCTTTCCAGACATCCAAAGAAATCTGGCATAAGGACTCCCCCTTCAGAAGACTTGGTAGTGCCATGGAAGATACTCGTATGGGGACCCCATTTTGGCGGTTGACAGATGGGATGGCGAGGACTGCCGTCGTTAAAGGGCTCCGTGATTGCATGCCTAACGCTTCCGGAATCTGGCTTTAAAATCAGCGCTTTCCAGCCATCCAAAAAACCCCGGCATAATGACCCCCCGATCAGATAACTCTGTAGCGCCATGGAGAATACTTGTATGGGGACGTCCTTTTGATGGTGGATAGATGGGATGGTGTAGAACGCTCTTGTTCAAGGGTTTCATGATCGCATTCATAAAGCTCCCAGAATCTGGCTTTAAGGTCAGCGCTTTCCAGATATCTAACAAAACCCAGCATAAGGACTCCCCCTTCAGAAGACTCAGTAGCACCATGGAAAATACTCGTATGGGGATGTCCCTTTGGCAGTTGACAGATGGGATGGCATACAACGTCGTCATTAAAGGTTCGGTGATCGCATGCCTAACGCTCCCAGAATCTGGCTTTAAAGTCAGCGCTTTCCAGATATCCAAACAAACTCGGCATAAGGACTCCCTCTTCAGAATACTCTGTGGCGCCATTGAAAACACTTGTATCGGGATGTCCTTTTGGTGGTGGATAGATGGGATAGCACAGAATGCCGTTATTAAAGGGATCCGTGATCGCATGTCTAACGCTCCCGGAATCTGGCTTTAAACCTAGTGCTTTCCAGACATCTAAACAAAACTGGCATAAGGACTTCCCCTTCAGAAGAGTCAGTAGCGCCATGGAAAATACTCGTATGGGGACGTCCATTCGGCTGTGGACAGATGGGATACTGTAGAATGACGTAGTCAAAGGGTTTCGTGATCGTATACCTAACGCCCTCCAGAATCTGGCTAAAAGGTTAGCGCTCTCCAAATAGCCAGGACTAAACAAACCTGGCATAAGGACCCCCCTTCAGAGGACTCTGTACTAGGGCTATGGAAATTGGTTGTTTTCTGAAGACCTTAGAGTAGGATTGGGTTGAGATTTGTGAGGGTGTGGTGAAAGTGTGGTGATGAAAGTGCCGACTTGTGTCGTGTCAGGGGCTAAGTGCTGAGAAACTGCAACACCACTGCGTGAGAGTGTCCTAGCTATCACTCGCATTCACACTGAAGTGAACTGTGATTTTCGCTTTCTGAAGGATCAAGTTCTGAAAATAGAATACTAGTAGTACCCTTGCCCGGTGTCAGTGTCTTTAGTGCAAATTTAAGATTAAGAGTACGGTGGCTTTCTCACTTAGCACCCACAGTAACCTATCTATCTTTGTCAAGAGTAGCCCCTATGTTTATATAAGAGAAGGCTGGTATACCAGTCAGAAGGTAGGGATTGACTAGGGGGTACTCAGGAAGGAGATTGGTTGAGTGGTCTATCCAGATGTACGATAGTGATATGAAGTGCGTCCAGAAGGTTGGCGGGTAATTTAGTGTGGCAACATAAGACAGAAGAGACAGAGTATTAGAGTACCCATCAGGGCGCACCAGGGGCTGAGGGCGCAAAAGTGAGGTCGCTGGCATCAGGGCGCAAAACCAGTGTACCTGACGCATGGTATATTTGTGCTAATGTATGTGGTTGCCGGTAGTGGGCGTGTGAGAATAGGTTGGCCAGCCTGAAGTAGGGGACGTTGTAGCTGAAATACCCTAGGGTGGTGAAGACCTCCAGGTAAATGTAATTATCGTCAGCATCCTTCACCCAGCTGGGTAGTACTTTGTGGTTGTTCAAAAAACTCAAAGAAATATAGCAGGCCCCTTTTGGCAGCACGGCAAGGGGGAAAAACACTTATTCCAAGAAAACGAGTGTAAAAAGTCTTAACAGGCAAGGAGATCTTGCAAAATCTCAAATTCAGGTGTGGAGTCGGTCTCAAAAGACGAAAAGAGGGAGAGGAACACATCCCAGCTTCCCTGGCGGCTGTATTGAACGAGTGTGATAACTGAGGGTGGAGCCTGCCCTTGAATTCATTTGTGCTAGGCGTTAATGATATCAGGGATGAATCCGACAGTTAGAGGAGGTAACCATGGGCTGGGAAGTTCCTGAGGGAGCAGGGCCGTGAATGAAGAGGCCTCTTCTTGATCTTCTTTTGATTTTTGTAAATCATGCGTTTATTGTTTTAAGGTACAAAAAGCTTTATGCAGCGGTCAGCTATGGTAAAATCAAAACCTATAAATCAAAACAAATTCTACAAAAGGAATTATTTCCCGCACCTGAATACACTACTAAGATATGAAGCCTAAGCTGTTGGTCTCGTCTGTCAAAAATATAAATTATATAGGAAAACTTGAAACATACTATAAAAAATTTCAAAAAAGTAAAACCATATATTCCCTTCCATGGGTGGCGTGTTGAAGAGGGGTGGGTATTGGGGGACTCTTCATTAGAATGAGGAGAGGTCCTGGTTGGGGACGCGGGAGGATGAAAGTGGCAGGATGTCGGCAGGAGAAAGACCTGTTTCTATATTCAAGATGTGGAGCCAAAGCCATGAGAGGGAGGAGGGAAGATTCCATATTGTGCTCCCGAGGGAGAGGCTGTCGACATTTCTGAGAAGCTGGTGTCGTGTTTGGCTCCTGGCGCGGCAGTCTAGTGTGAAGTATTCAAAAGTCTTGGGAGCTTCCAGGTACTGGGAGCAGGTGGGGGACCGCTGAGGGTCGTCGTAACAGGAAGGATAGCTCCTATGTAGATCTTACCTTCGCGCATTTAGTACATAAGACCCACGATGAGGTTATCTGGGCCGAAGAAGTGGTAGGAGTCCTGGGAGGGTGGGTATAGACATGCAGCCAGCGAGGGCAGGGATGATTCCCAATCTTCGAGAAGTAAGGTCTGTGTTTTCTTCCCTAAGGCTACATAAATGTGAGCGATGAGAGCCAGGTGGGGAATGTTCTTGGAGGGTGGTGGGGTGGAGTTTATGGTCAGCCGTAGCGGGAGAGTCCTCTCAGCACGGGGAGGGTAGGATAGGCCCGGGCGTCAATGGGCAGGTGACATCTCATAAGGGGTATGGGGACTGGGGTTCTCCAATTCAGTGGGAGATAGAGCAATGAAAGCCCTACTGTTACAGGCCGGGCTGTGTCCTTGGCCCAAAACACTGAGAGCAAGGGAAAGGAGGGGGGGAGGGGTGCTATGGAGGGGTTAAGGGTGGGGGGCAAGTAATATAAATAAAGAGCAGCTATGAGTCTCTTGTGGCGGCAGTATGCGGCTATGGGCAGGAGTCATGCCACCTTGACTAGAATGGGGACGGGAGCAGAGAAAATACAGTTCGTTGTATATCTTTAGACCCTGTACCAGAACGTATTCATGCGGTTGGTGGCGTAGATATTTGGTATGAGTACGTAGGCCCCATTTGTAAGTATGGGAAGTAGGAAGCCCATAGCAAGCCTATAGGCGAGGAAGGGGTGGACCCTTGCTACTGGTAATGTGAGTCATTTAACAAAGGTGAAGACGCTGTTGGCCAGGGATAGCCGTCGTTTAACATGCTGTATGGTATTGAAGGACGGGGAGAACCAGTAGCTGAGCCATCTGACTGCCTGTGATAGGTCAAATATTTTGACATTTAGCACAATGTGTTGCTTTGACACAGAGTACAGCCTCTGGCTGGAGGGGCACCAGTGAATCAGTACTGTTTTCAGGATGGAAAAAGTAACCCTGCGGGTTTCTGCTCTCTTTAAGAGTGAAGCAAAATTGCACTGAAGATGGCAGACATTGGATCGGTATGAAGGGGAGACGACTATTACTGCGAAATCGTTGACATAAGACAGCATGAAGCCTTTGGATATCTGAAAATGAAGGGGGGAGATCTATAGGAGAAAGAGTAGGGAGGAGATGAGGGAGCCCTGGGGTATCCCGCCGCAGAGGGGGGGGGTCTTGGGAGAACCATGATACAAGAGGGTGCATTTCCGGTCCGACAGGACGGAGGACACCTAGTGGACCATATACCCAGGGTGGCCTTTGTGCAGAAGTAGCCTTTGGAGGGTGAAGGCGTTGACATTGTTGAAACCAGCCTTGATGTCCAGGAAGAAGCAGGAGACCTTGAGGTACATACGTTGCAGAGTTTTGACTTCATGTGTGAGTGTTGCACATACGTCAAAGGTCAAAAGAGCAGGAATAGACCCGCACTGGTTGGGGTAGAGCAGGCCATTTAACCTTGCCAGAGGGATTAGCCTTGTAGCCATGATGCTCTCCAGGACCTTGAAGATAGTCCAAAGAAGGAAGAAGATGTGAAAGGAGACTGGGGTGTTGCAAGAGGCTTTGCCAGGATTATCGAGTACCACTCCATTGGCATACTTCAGTGTAGTAGGGTGGTAGCCGAACAGCGGTAACGGGCCGAGGAGGTTGAGGAGGATTTTGGGCTTGTGGGTTTAGACCGGTTGCCAAACCGAGTAGGGTATGTCTTCTGAGCCAGGTGCAGAGGTAAGGGAGGACTTTGAGAGGGCTTTGGAGATTTCTCTGTGTGTGAGATACAGGGCAGTTGGCGTGGGGCGAAGCATTCTTCTGGGAGGGAGTTCAATCTTTGCTGGGAAAAAGTAGTTTAGAAGTGCGTCATTAATTGATGCTGGGTCATCCCCATCCAGGACAGAGGGGAAGGATGGAGTATGTCTAAGAGCTAACAGTTTCTTGACTATGCAGATGGTATGGGAGATCTCCTCGGCTAGTAAATCTGGCAAGTAAGATGCTATTGCCCGCTTGATGCTCTTGCAATATCCGTTCATGGATAGCCATCCAGTTTCTGACCGGTCAGGGATCTGAAGCCTCTTGGCCCTCCGAGAGACATTGTTATACTCCTGGAGTATGAAGGTGAGGAGAGGGGTCGACAATGGCTTTGACCTAATAGAGAGGTGGGAGGTGGCGGCTGCCGTTCGGGGAGTGGCGGTGAGAGGTGTGAGGGAGGACTTGAACCAGTTTCAAAATGTGGGGAGTGGGAGGAGGCAGAAGGCCGCGATGGGGCCTTCTAGGGATTCACAGTCAATCATGTCCCATTTTGGCTGGGAGGGGGGATGGTGATCGATAGGGGAGGGCTATGGAAATGGAGATTGGGAAGTGGTCGGAACTCATGGCTGGGAGAACCAAGCTATCCCAGAACAGTGCGGCGGGGGTTATCTGCAGGTTGGCAAAGGCCCGGTCAATGACGTCAGGCCTGTTTTAGCCTGAGAGCTGGTATTGAGTGTAGACTCCCTGAGTGTTGATGCATTGGAAACCAAGGTCAGCGACCCTGTCAAAACAGGAGCTGGATGCTTGGACTTCCTGCTAGGAGAAGATGTGAAGCAGGTTGGTGGAGGGGGAGTAGATCTTTATGTCCACTACCACCAGGCAGTGGAAGTTGAGAGCAGTGAAAGCTTGTTCTGGTGACACTGTGTGGGGCAGCGGATAGCAGGGGCGGGAGTAGATATTGATTATTCTGAAATGGAGGTGGATGGAGCCGAAATACCATTGGGGGGTGACGATGACTATGTTCATGTAGTTATTAGCGTCCTCCGTTAAATGTGGGTCTTCCTGTCTGATCTTTTAAAAATCTTAAAATTCTAGCAGGCCATCTTGGGCAGCACGGCGGGGGGCAAAAGACTTATACCCAGAAAAGGATAGTAAGAAGCCTTTATAGGAGGGAGGAACTTACATAAACATAAAGTGAGTCGGGGGGTAGGTCTCAAACGACTAAAAGAGGCACACGAAAATATCCCAGCTTTCCAGGCTGTGGTATTGCACGAGTATAATAACTGAAGGCGGGCCTGCCCCTGAGTTGGTGCGTAGTGGGTACTAATAATCTACGGGACGAACCTGACAGTTAGCGGGGATCAAGGGGGGCATAGGAGGTCCTGAGGGAGCAGGGCCTACAGTCCCTGGGGGGGGCCTTGGGCAGTCAGCGATGGGGCGCAGGGTGGTAAGGTCAACATTTAAGGTTGTAGGGCCCTTTAGAGTAGAGAGTGCTTCATGGCCATCTTGTCCCATATAGATAGATTCCTCACTGTCTTAGGAGGAGCTGACTGAGTCTAGTCGGGCCAAGGGATGGTGGGGGGAAAAGCGCTGGCTTTGCATTCCTTGGAGAAGATTGTATAGTTACCTCCGTATTTTGCACAGTCGGGGGGGGACATCGGACAGCAGTCAGGAACTGGTTTTTCATTACCCCCCTTGGGGTAGCTGAATCAGCAAAAATATTACTACAAGCCCGGTGCGCCCTCTGTGTCTGCCGCAACGGGGGCAAATAACGTCAAGTGCGATAACAGAAGGCAACATCTATCTGACTTTGCATCCTGAGTGTGCGTCACTTAATGTCGCGCTCTCTGGCGCCATCCTGACACGGACCCCTAAGCTCTCTGCGCCCTGACTTTGTCTGGTGCTGTGCTCTTGTGCCCCGAATACCATTTATCGCTGCTGGTGTATCAGGCCCACCCCTGATAATCCAGCACACCATCGTGATCACCTCTTATCCTGGCATCTTCTGTCTTGACGTCCCATATTTATCTTCAGCTTCTTGGCTTTGCTTGTTTCTTCACCTGACATCAGGATCCCCATCTCCGGTGTGTGGGCTTCATTCGTTCTCATCCCTTACATTAGGATCCCACGATCCTGATCTTTCTCATCCTAGAATCGGTCTCTGACAGCCTCTACCGCCAGACCCTTGCTGGCAGCGCTCCATTCTCCTGATTTCACCCTCTATGTGCTATATGTCCTAGTCGTAGGTATACCTGTTCCCTTTTCTCTTGATGCTTCTGTGTGATATTCTGATACTTCGCACTCCCCTTCTCTGATGTGATGCCGTGATGTTTATACTATCTACATCGCTCAGAGACTCCTGTGGCATCTACACTTCACTGATTTTGCTCCAGATTTAGCTTTACGTTCTTATATCAACCCTCAAACAAATAGTATTAATGTATTGAGCTACTCGACATATAGTCGATACATACTGATTTTTAATTACCCTTATCAACGCTCCCATCACTGCCCTCTTCATCACCACTGTGTTCACTATTACTTGTCACCTCTTGCGCTAGGTCTATTCCATTATAGATAAGCGTGAGGTGTCCCATTCGAGTAAGACTCATAGTCCTGTCAGAATATAGTCCCCCAATCACCTCACGTGAACTATTTGGACTCGGCGGATCAGAATCTAGAACTTTGAGAACCTGGGCAGCTGATATCTGATGGAATTCAAAGGACAAGTCAGTGTTCTGCGAATTGTTTTGACTATACTGCTGCTCCACTAGTGTCATACCACGCAGGAGGCTAGGAGATTCAATTTGGTGCAGAGTTTGAATCTGGTAGGTGGGCCGTCGTGTAGCATGGCTGGATGGCTACCCAATCGTCAATATACCGTTCACAGCAATCGTATCGTACAAAGCACTCTATCTCTATAGTTGCTCGGATAGTACAAAGAATAATGTTCAGCATTATTGGATGTATATGCTCTGGCCAATCAGCCCACCTCTGAGTTTGCTGTATAAAAAGAGCTTTAGTGGTTCGGATCATGTTAGCATCTGGAGAGCAAGAGGTGGGTTCAGGTTCTGCTGACCTCCTACTGGGTCAGGCTTGAAATCACATGTTTCCTTATATACTCCCATCTGCCACGCTCATAGGGTATGAGAGAGAATTGACCATATTTGGTAAATTATTGTACCGTTCATAAGCCCAATACATTCTGGTTCGACACTCCCATATATTTTCTTCCCTCAGAACTACTAACCCCATATGGTATTGGGAATCTGGGGCTTTACAAATCGCAAGTTCAATTTCCAGGCCGAGTTTAATACTTGTTAGTTATTGGTAGAAGCCTCGCCAACTAGCACACACCCATCCCATATCTGTTGGGAAAGCACACATATCTATCAAATTCCAGCAGGTAGCTCACCCTGCACCCTATGGCTGTGGTATCTTCTGGGAAGTCGTATAATTTTCTGATGTCATCTTTTACATGGAAAACAAACTTGGATCTTGTCCTAGAGTGTCTACTGCATATCTTTTTTCAGAATTAGTACTAGACCCACTGTCAGGGGGGTGTCATCCCCATATACCTGTATCCACTTACTAGTCTTATGCGTTTCGCCAATGCTTCTATATTTCCTGCATCAGATATTTAAACGTGCGCCTCAAGCTAGGTACAGTGTACCTTAGATGTCAAAGTAACTGGGTCTGGCAGTGGGTCAACAAATAGGATGTACAAGAGAATGAGGGCTTTTGCATGAGATACTATAGCCGCCTTGGCTGCTCTCGCTGGATTTTCCCGTGACAGAGTATTTGGCCAGATGGACTCATAGTGTGCCGTGCTTGATTTCCCAGCTGGACTCGAACTTCTAACTCTGCACGTAGTGCCACTCTGATTTGCGAGTAGGGAAGACAATCGCGCTACACTGGATCACAGGAGAAATGGCTGCGTATACGCTCTACGAGGCATTATTCCTCCTCTCCATACTGGCATCTACCTGCCCAGTGCTGCCTCCTGTAACCTGGAGGTGGTTGAACATATGGACAGTGGATACGCGATTATTTGTTCATCCATCTGCTCTTTATGAGCGATGACGTAGCGCTGAACCAGTAACCTCTGGAATATCATTGTCTTCTGCATCTGGCTCAGTGTCCGATTCACTCTGATCCCATCCCTGGGAGCTTTGGTACTCACAACTGATATAATTGGATTGTCGAAATTATTCCGTTGGTGTTTGTCTATCATGTTCCGTCTCAATATAGGCATACTTAGTGCTCCGACTAGTCCTTCTCTGAGCAGGCTTTGCTGGTCTTTCAAATACTCCATTTGTGTTTGGCCCTGCAGGGTGCCAACGCAATAACTGCTGGTTAGGTAGTGTGCTCAGCCAGTCATGGGATTGGCTTTATTGCGTTACCAACCTCGATCTTGGTGATTGTATCTCATCGCATACAACCTCGCATATACCCCCACTTAGATTTCCTACTCGGAAAGTTTGCTGGTTGTGAGAATAGGCTTGCGGTTACCTACCTCTGTACAAAAATACCTTGCGTCAGATGGGTTGGTGTTAAGCCTGGAAGCAGGCGACGTCGGTTCTGCATTGCCTGCGTAAGGTGCACCCTGACTTACCTTAAATGCCTCAGGTGTGCCCGGACTTGCATCGCAACGCACACAAGCATCCTGTACATCCTGGGTTGCCTTACAACGCTCTCTCTCTCCGGACGCTCCCTCACGCCGTACTGATGCCCTGTCTAAACCTTAGCTCAGGCTCACTTTCATGATAATGCCGACTTCACAATGCCTCTTCTGCACGGCATGAACTATTTGCTCATGTCATCTTCGACGTTGAACCACGCTCTAGTTCAGAATATCACGTATCTAGGGCAAACTAGCTACTGTCATAATTGTTTCTTACTCTGTATTTTCCAGGCAATGCATTCATAATACATATACAGTTTGACGATGTGCTTGCATCTGCAAACCGCCATGTAGTGGATTGTGGTCTGGATCCCCTGACTTCCTAACCACAATTCGGTAGAGGGCATTTTTCATCTCGGCAGTGCCGGGCGATATGATACTCACATACTGCCAGCGCTGCCCCCCCCCACCTGTATCGTGATTCTCGAATAGACTTCATCGAATGTTCTCAAAGCAATCTGGCTTTTAACCAGCCAACGCTCTTCCCTCTCACAGATCCGGTACCCCAGACCGAGGATTGCCCCTACCTCAACAATCATAAACTCTCGAGCGTCTCCTCTCATCTGCACTATTACCAGGCCATGAATGTCTGAGAGGTATCCTGAATTGACTGCACTCAACATCCGAACAGCTGTCACAAACGGTGACTAGTGAAGGAATTGGTTTCACACTATTCACGATTATGAATAGTAGGTTTGTGTTTCCTCTCACATGACTCGCACTTGCGAAATCATAGTTAGTATTGTTTTATGTGTTTGTTTGCGCGTGACCCCACTTGGTGGTCACTTGATATGTATTTTGCACATGACTCATAGTTATGAGTCATGGGTCTCGCGCATGTGACCCCTTTGGGCACATGACTAGTAAGGAGCGCGATGATTGGTTTGGTATAGTGCGCAGTTGACTCATAGGGGTCAGCTGATGGATTTCACACTATGACTCGCTTAGAGTCATAGGAGCGCGTGACTCATGCATATGAGTCACCAGGGTTAGGTATGTGAGGAGGCGCCGATATAAAAGGCGAGGCTTGGGACTTGTAGTTAGCTCCTCACGCAGTCATCTAAGTACTTTCCTATCTACTCTCTTGAATGATATTCTTTATATCCCTTTTTATGATCGACATAGTATGAGAGCAGCGTTGTCCGTATACAACGTAGGAATGGCCTAAGAATGTTCTCTTCTACTATATGGATTGATCGTTACCTATTGCACCACCTCTCATGAACCTGGAATGTTACAATAGCTGCCACCTGACACGGAGGATTCTCACTGCGGAGGTTCCTGTTTTTGAAGAGCGCTACGAGCCCTGCCAGCTGAGGGCTCCTTAGCGTACGATACACATCCTCAGTACCAGCCTGGACCAAAAATCAATTATTGCGACTCCCCAGGTTCATGAATTGTAGAGTGCCCATGCATCGTGTAAGGTGGATATCTAAAACGTCGCTTTCTTGGAATGCTAGAACTGGGATTTGGAGTTGTCTTAGGCATTCAACCAGGAGAGATCGAAGTATGGTATCATCTTGAGGAAGCCGGTGCTCAGTAGGTAGGTTATGTCGGGTATATCAGATCAATTTATGACATATACTGTAGAGGGACAATGCTGACATCTTGCTCAAATCTAAGACATTGGACATGTCGTCCCTCTGTCCTTGCAGAATCCTCGTACTGTCGATGGCCATGGCTATGGTACTTGTAGTACTCTCTAAATGTTGCAACACCTCCGCAGAGAGACCGGCGCCCCGACATTGAAGAGATTCAAGCTTCAATAACCTCATTCAGATGCTCTGCTGACCACCGTAGCTGTGCACCATTTGGCGTGCGGCATTAGTTTTATTCGATCGTCGCCATCTGTCATCAATTTGTTCCTCGTGCTCAACCTTTCTCAAATCAGTGGAATACATTGGTATATTGCCAAACTGGCATATATAATCACTAAAATGACTTAGTAGTTTTATTTTGATAAAGTTGAAATGGGATTTGCTATGGATTCAGTCTATACATCACACGTGCTCTTGTTCACGATCCTCGTTACAGATATGACACAGTTTACAGGGGCCGATAGGCTGGCTCATAGGTATTCTCTGATGTCCTATTTCCTTCTGTTACTGATCAACCTTGGCCAGAGTAGGCTTATTTACTCGAAACTCTAAAAAGGTACCTTTGGTCTGATGAAATGGGTCCAGATAATTATCCATATATGCTATAGTGGCAGATGTGTTGCTTCGGTATTGTGACATCATAGTGAAGTCGATGAGCGCTGTGACGCATGCAGGAGCATGTTTCAAAGATATCATGTGTAAACTCTGTGGCTGGTACAGTGCCACCCTGAAGGGTCCTAACATACAGCGCCCTAGGTTTCTCATCTCCTTCCCCTACCACTGCGCTACCTCGAGGTAGGCCATTTTGCGTACCAAAAATTCTGGGTACTGCGGTAATATCTTCCAAATGTCCTGAAAAGCTTGCAGTTGCTCATATGTCTTGAGAAGGGCTTGGATCCAGTCTATCGTATGCTTAAATAATCTGAGATAAACTGAATGCAGCATGTCCGGAACATGCAAGTGAGTTACCAAGACCGGGTGAAGTTCATAAAAAACGCATTCGCCCAAATTGATACCAAGTCCGCGGAACTTGATGTGTATGCCGTCAGACTTTTGATAAATATATCAGTCGGATCTTGCCTAATCTCGTGGTCACTAGTTCTTGACGTGGGTTTCTAATTCCCTGGCAGGTACCTCCCATGTAGGACAATCGTTGGATTTTAACCTGTGCAGTGTCAAGTTTTCCATATTGTCTGCAGTCCATGCAGACAAGATTGGGCAGTACCTCTGAACCTGCCTATCGGCACAATCAATTGGGACGCGATCCAGTGCCCTGTACTGCAGGGGTGGAAAAATCAATTATGAATATGTCCTTCAGTGTGTGTGCATTTACATGTCTCTGGTATTGATCAATTTTCGTAGACTTTAAGAATTTAGTTGAGACAGGAAATAGTGCGAGAAGTAGACCAGCTATTGATTCAGGCCTGTTCAAGTTACCGTGGGCTTACGGAAGATTTCCAAGGGTATTGAAAACAGGACACGCTTTGTTGTCACTGGAGTAGCTGCTGAGATGGGTGAGATCGGCCATCCAAATAATGGGAATTATAGTTGTACCAGGTGGAAGTGCTTTTTATAACTAGTCAGCCAACGTTGCCGTAAAGGAGATTGGGACACTGAAATAGAACCTCCCACCACCATTCTTCCCTGTGCATTTCTGCATAGATCCTTTCACCATTAGGATAAATTCACGCCGCGGCGCGTATCCAAAGTGATCTGATTTTTGATCTGACGAAGGAGATATCGAATCCAATCCAGGACGTTACAATAGAAGAATGACACAGTTCCCTTGCTATACTAAACATATCCTTCAAACGATTGCAGATACGGGCTGTGCCAGTCCAAAGAGCGGACGTAGCTCTTTAGCGTATATATAGAGCTATATCTAGCCAACGTTGAATTACCGAGGCAACTCGAGAGGAATTCATTAATTAGTGATAAAGGTATTTATCACCTGAATCAACCAAGACACCAGTTTGAAACCATGCGCACTACTGAATTATGCCCACGGGTCCTCACAGAGCTCACAGTGTTCTTGCTCAAATCCGTTGACATATCCAATTGATTCTCAGGTATGTGGGTAAAGCTCCTGTCTGCTGAGATATGAAGATTTTAGGTCATCCAGTATCTCAGTGTCAGACTCGTGAGGGGTAAATGTGTCGAGGTCCTGTCTGGTGTGATCCAGAACGGATTAATAGTCGGAATCCTGGAGGTCTCTTGCCTCTGCGTGGTGCAATATGCATGTTTCCGTGTCGATTCAATGGCGACAGATGATGTATATCATGGGGTGGATTCAATTACAATGTCTAGATTTGCATGTGCAGTTTGCATGTATTTCTCATATGTACCTCACCGGATGTATTTTCGTCGGCAGAATGGATATTTGCTAGACATGCTGGGAGTAACAGCAGCAAAAAAAGAGCCTGCCCCCTGTGCCTCATGTCGCTGAGTTTTATGTTTTAGCATATGGTGAGTCCTATGATCGCGATATTAAAAATCCCGTTAGTTTGATTAAGGAAGATAATATCAATTGTGTTTTCTGCAAAATATGAGAAATTTTTATTAAGAACTCACAGACCTTTTACATACCGAAGTTGAGAAATTTGAGTTCATAACATATAACTTTGTTATGTAAAATGTCTATGAGATATTGATAAAAATAGCTCATATGTTAGTAAAATTAAGATTTGTATCTAATCATTAGGGGACACAATCGGAAGCATCATGATTAATCAGAGTTACTCGCAATTAGCTAAAACGTAAAACTCAAAGACATGGGTCACCGTGGAGCACAAAAGAGAGTTTTTTTTTTGGCTGATGAACCTTGGTCTATATTGTTTGCTTTGTGTAGATTGTAGGGTACGTGTACACAAGTTTTTGGTCTTGAGCCTAACGCGTGTGGATGTTAAGGAGGTTAGACGCTCTGAAGAGGAACTAGTCGTTCATGGGGTTTAGCGCAGATATTACCTGACTTCAGCTATAGTTTCTTTCAAGATTAGCGAAGTTTCAAGATTAGTAAAGATTGAAGATCACAGGCACTCCGGCTCAAATATGTCTATCATGCTTTATGCAAGTTGAATCAGACCATGTCCTTGAGCGTCTGATATGTCTATTTTTAGCCAATTCTGAAAATTCACTGTCATTCTTTCAAGCACTCTAGAACGTTTGAGAGTTTTATTTATAAAGTCAATTGGGAATAGAAGGGACTTCATATCAAAAATATCTACATTCAGAACATGCATATTCCACTTTAACTCAAATCCTCTAATCTATATACACCAAATATCACCCACTATGGCCCATAATATCATCCAAATATGATAGGTCTATATGCAGAATCCAGGAGCACAGCAGTATCTAGCAGGGCAGAGGTACCAACTTCAACCTAATTCTCTCGTCGGAGAGATCAGCATTGTACTCGCTAATCCTGGGAGTGGGTTTATCAATACCTATAAGGCATCCTGGGGCATCCCAAATCATAATAGAGGGAAGGGTGTGTATGAGCAATGGCGGTGAATTATACAAGATTAGTTAATAGCAAGAAATCTTGAGCCACTCTCTAATTTCCCTATCAGCGAATTCCAGCAAATCGTCGCAGAAAGAAGGAGATTGTACCCTATCTGCGATCAGCTCACCACAACGTCAGCTGCCAATAACGTGGCTTGTATCCAGGAGCCCGATAAGGCAGTTATTTCACTGATTAAAGACTGTATTAGTAAGTTGATAACCACGATGAACAACCAGACTCAAGCTATGGCTAAGGGCCAGCCTCTTGGTTCATTAGGCCAGCCAGGAGTCCCCTCTTGGCAGATAATTTTTCCGAAGGTGGTAGTACCTATGGGTGCCCCAGTTAAATGGGGTCCTGCTATGGCTGATCCAAACCCAGCTCCTGATCTCGAAAACCCTCTCTCCGCCGGGTAACCAACAGCCACCGCAAGGACAACCCGCTCCGGGTATTGTTTCGGCGCAAGGACAAGTCATTTAAGGTGTTGTTCCATGGCAAGGACAAGGGGTACCTCCCCCTCTACTGCTATTTAACCAAGCACAAGGCTAAGTACAAGCCGCTCCAGGTGTGGTTCATGTGCAATGACAGTCGTGCCGGGTGTTATTCAGGTGGAAGAACAACTCGTTCCAGGTATTGTTCCGGTACAAGGTCAAGGGGTACCTCCCGCTCTACCACTATTTAACCAACCCCAAGCGGAAGGACAAGCCACTCTAGGGGTTGTTTATACGCAACGACAAGTCTTGCTGGGTGTTCTTCTGGTGCAAGAACAAGTCATTCCTAGTGTGGTTCAGGAGCACGGACTAGGGGTACCTTTCGCTCAACCACCAATTAACCAACCGCAAGCGCAGGAACACCTCATTGCAGGTGTTGTTCCGGTGCAAGGATTAGGGGTACCTCCCCCTCTAGGACAATTTAACCAACACTAAGTACAAAGACAAGCCGTTCTGGGGACTATTCGGGTGCAAAATTGGGGGATCACTTATTCTCATCCAGTAGGATTAGTGCCTGGCTCACCTCTATCGCCCTTTGACAAACCACAACAACAAGAACAAGCCGTTCCAGGTACAGTTCTGGAGCAAAGACGGGAATACCTTATTCTGAAGGAGTATAAGTAGAGCCTGGCTTACCTTCATCGCCCTTTAACCAAATGCAAGTGTAAGGGCAAGTGGTTCTGAGTGTTGTTCCGGTGCCAGGATAAGTCATTGCAGCTGTTCAGTCAGCGTAAAGACATGTCAATCTAGGTGTTGTTACAGCACAAGAACAAGTCGATCTGAGTGTTTTTACAGTGCAAGGACACTCGTCCCAAGCACCAAACGTACTTGATCCACCACCCGGTGGCTTAGTTTGCAGCTCCAGCAGCCACTCCGCTGGCAGCCCATCCAGCAGCCTAGCAAACAACCCTGTACCAGTACGCATCCTACCTGATCCCTTGCTAAATCGCCGGGCACCAACCGGTGACTCTTTTTCAAAATAATTATCAGGTTGGGTTTTTCACTTACTCACTATGAGGTTGTAGATTGGAGCGCTCTGCTTGTACGTCCACTGCAGTGGGTACTGTATGGTTTCACCATACGGCAGATAGCGACTCTTACTCACAAAATTATCGTCGACTCAATTGGCCCCATGTCAACAGGGTACGGTTTGCTGAGTTGGATTCCTATGACATCTGTGTACAGTCAGCAATGATGGCAAGATCCGTACCATATGAGACAAGTCGGTACATAATAGGCCCTACAGGTGAACGATGCCAATGACTATAAGACTATCCCAACATACCGCTCTTGTGGGCCTATTATCTCTTCATCTATGACCATGAAGTGGTCCGGGCTTGGTTTCTATCGAATCCAGTTCTTGAAGACCCGCTTGATCACTTGATGCATGGCCATTGTCTGAATAATATAAGTAGGAATCCCACACCAGCGTTAAGGGGGCAAAACTATCTTCCTCAAGGTGCCGTCACCAATTGAGCTCATGAAGCACTATTATCAATTCCTGAAGCGCTAGCACATATTGGTGCAGCGCCAGCACGTATGTTTATAATGTATACTGCAAGACCACGGGAGGACAGACCTGATCCCAGGCCAGTTAACAAAGTATATCAACCGCAAGCGGGAGATGGCTTTGACGCTTTACTTGCAGTATTAACCAGCCAGTTATCAGATGTCTCTGGTGCCGGGGATAGAGGCAAGGGCAGCGTTTGGATGTTGGCATCACCAGTTGGAGAGAGAAGGGAATCCCCCACAAAACCTATACTCCTCGCAGTCAAGTCGTCGAGTGGGTTGAATACACAACCGTGGGGAGATAGACTGAAGTATAGGGGTTTCTTTGACGAGGAAAATTGTGATGAGCCCAAGTCCAACTGATTTTGTTTGGTTTACATGTCTAGGCCATTTTTGGAAAGCAAGAAGGTACTAAAGTCTAGCCTGAGTGCTTCTAGTGATGATGATGCGATTGAAAAGTGTAAGCCCAAGATACTCCTTTCGAGCTTTGCCCCCAAGGGGGAGTGTTTGATTGATGTGACAGCGCATCTATCGTTTGCTGAGTATACCTAGACGTATAGTGTATTAGTGATATTGTTTAGCATTAGAGTTAGATTGTTTGAATATATTTCTTATAGCCTGCCTGTCGATCTTCATCAGATCAGTTCAAGCTCATTTGGCTTCGCTCACATTAGCAATACTGGTAGTTGTGCTCTTGTGATAGAGTCAATTTACTTGATGTCCATAGTGTCTTAGCCGACGCCAACAGAGGTCGTTCCTTAGATCTCTTAGCATCTGTACCTCCTGAGGCTTAAAACCCTTTTTCATCGCATGCACTGGAAATGTCAATTGAGACTCCTACGGTCCACGATTATTGGATTGTGTATTTTCTACATCTGTATCCGTCTCAATTTGTCGATAGGCTATGTGGTTAGTTCATATGTCCTAAGAGATACAGATATTCTACCTCAGTGTACGATGTCGTTGTAATAGTACTAACACTCCCTTCTTCGTATTCTTTACTCATTCAGTACACCCCCATAGAGCTAACTATCAGGCAACGCACACTAGTGTCAACGAGGTGTATATAAGGACCCATTCCAGCCATTCTCCCCCCCAAGCATCCCTACTTACCATATGTTCCTCTTCGCACTTATACCCCACATCTGAAGCCAGGTTCCGGCCTACCTACGTCAAACTCTGTCCCAGATCATAGTCTCTTAGTTGATGTATCGGGAGACTTACTCTTTTCATTTCTGTTTCATTTTTTGAATTCTGTTCTATCTAAAGATATTACACGCCCCTATGGCACCTCTGGCCTCACAGAAACAGCAGTCTCAGAAGGGAAAGTCCGTAGATTACTTCTATATATTCATGGGTAATTATAATGTTGGAACTCACCTTGGACGTCCCACTGCGCAGTACAAGAGGGTTAGCTGGGAGAGTGTAAAACCAAGAAATACTCTACCACATGTAGCCATCGCCTGCCTGATGAGAGAGCGTAAGTTATCCCAGCAAACACCAGAGCCTCAGAAGCATAATATGGCGCTGACAAGTAACCTCCTTGTGAATAGACACCCAGCAGAGCACCCACACTTTGAGCCAGCCATTGAAGAGCTGGATACTGGGTTGCTCAAAAGAAATCCTACCTAGCTATGAGAGTCAGCTACGCTAACTATGGAATACAAATTATAAGAAGAGGTATGGCGACGTTGAGTACGCCAAATTGTGGTACGGGTTGCTAGATCTCAATCTCAAATCAGATTACTCCAAAAATTGACGTAACCAGCTCAGAGCCTATATGACGGTCCGCAAACTGGACCCCGGAGGCTTGACAGACACCCAAGTGGATGGAATCACTATCTCAGCTTGCTCTATTCCACCCATGAAAGCTCGCTTCACGCTGATTAAAAAAAAGTACAATGTGGAAGATGTCAGGAAACTCACTCGGTAGCTGATGATGTTGGTTAAAGACGCAACCAGGAAATTCCACCAGTCTAACCTGCATCGAATCACTAATAGCACACTGGTGGTGGAGACGTCGCAAAATCTCAGGGTAACTGGTCATTTCCATCTATCTCTAGTGAGCCTTGCACTAGCTCAAGTTTTGCAGAGTCTCTGTCTGATTGGGCTTCAACTTATTGCCCAGGGGCAGTATGAATCCATATCATTTGCCAAACGGATGCCTAAGAAGCACGGCCTTAGTTCCTCGGTTATCCTTAGTGCACTAGTGACACTTCCTCGGGAATTACCTGGGGTGTTCTGGCAACACTGAGTATGAAATCTCTGCTTGGGGTAGTTAGAGGGAACCCTGTGGAAGAGGTTATGGGATACCCACGATATCTGATCAGGGTGACTGGTAAGGATGCCGTCAGCTTATGTCAAGAACCTGAAAAAACCTCTCCCCCTCCCACACCTCATCTTTCTTCATAGCAATAATGACATTAAAGCGTGGCTCCTTGGCAACAATAGCCAAGATCCCCTCAATCTCTTAGTCATCCAGTCATGTGAGAATGGACTTGAGACCCCTGAGACCGCTGAGCCTGCAAAGTGGCAATACCTGTTCCTCAATCACAAGTTTTGGTATACTACAGTGGACGCCATGCATGCGGATTAGGAGGATGATGAGGATAAGGATGAGAATGAAGATGAGTAAGATGAGGTGGAGAATGAGGAAGAGGAGGAATTACTAGAGTCTGGGAGCGAGAGGGAAGAGCAGGCAGCTCTAGCCCGAGGGACGATTGCTTTAGAGAATATAAGTATCAACCGATGCCTAATGGGCTGTCAGTTAACATGAAGGTCAAAACACAATCGCTAATTGACCATGTAAGAATGAGAATTGGGAGCCCGGAGCTGCTCAACTGAATGCAGGGGTATCTCATCGGAAACAGAAGAAGTCACGAGCTCTAATCGGCCTGCCTCCCGCTTATAGAAGTTGGCCTCTGGGCCTTCCGCGCTATCTATACAAGATCAATACTGTGACGTCAGGAAAGGTTTCTCAGATACCCAGGCGTTTGGATTACATGACAGATAATGGGGTTGCATCTGGGCTGCATTCTGGATTCGATAGTGCACAAGATGCCGCTCCTCGCTTAGTCGTAATTGACAACGAATACTCAGTCTCCTCCACTGTCGTACCGATTGATGCGTAGGTTCGTACAACTCCAGTGAGAGGGACCAAACCAGCAGCTCCCTTGCCATATCCTGCTCCTAGGCCTTCCACGATGCCTGGTGCCAGTAGTGCTCCAAGCAACACCCAATCACCATCACCCCAACTGCACTGCTCAAAAAGATACGGGGCGGGACGAAAATAATTGTAGATCGTCCTAGTTCCTCAGGGCTTTTTTGTTATTTTCCCAAACTCTAGTACCTTCCGCTAGAGCTTATTTCAATTTCGTTAGAATTTCCAGTTAGTGATTTCTTAGCTTTTCTGTGATAGTAAAGATATCATTGGGAGCACTTGCCTCCGCTTCTTGTATTCATTATTAGATGTTACCCCTCCTTGCGTTAACATCTGAGATGTTTTTTCTCTAGATAAGTCATGCCCTATTTTCTATCCTTAACTAGGCAAGCATGGGCAGACAAAACTAGGCAAACTCATGAGCGCATGGCATGAATCCAGATTATCAGCCATTCAGTGGTGGTGATTCAACATCGGCAGATGCAGTTTGAATATCCTAGTCTACATTAGGTGTGCAGGGTGTCTTGCTAGAATTAATATACTAACTAATACTTATTGTGGCTACATTGTGCTTAGCCTCCTACAGCAGTGAGACTCATCGCGTCGACCCTTTTCAACCGCGGTCAGGACAATCATGATTTTTGAGCGAGTTGAAGTTATGATCATAATGTAGAACTAGCAGAAAACCCCTTTTTACTGGGGAATATTGTCTTTCAATATAAAGTGATTGTATCTGATTCTACCAGCCTCCCCCCCTGAGTGATAGTGTAGAAGACCTCAGGCATCTTTTGAACATAACCACAGAGTCCTCATCTTCACAATACAAATGATACCTTACCTTATTCTATGTCCTAATTGCTATTTTCCCTAACGTTGACCAACATTAGCAAAGAAACAGCCTGCACCCAGTGCCTCATATCGTTGGGTTTTACGTTTTGGCACATCGTGAGTCCTATGATCGCGATATTAAAACTCCCTTTAGTTTGACTAAAGAAGATGATATTAATTCTGTTTTCTGCAAAATATGAGCAATCTTTATTAAGAACTCACATACCTTTTACATACTGAAGTTGAGAAATTTGAGTTCATAACATACAACTTGGTAATGTAAAATGTCTATGAGATATTGATAAAAATAGCTCATATTTTGCTAAAATTAAGATTTGTATCTGATCATTAGGGGACACAATTGGAAGCATCATGATTAACTAGGGTCACTCGCGATTAGCCAAAAAGTAAAACTCAACGACATGGCTCACCGTGGAGCACAAAAGAGAGATTTTTTTTTTGCTGATGAATGTTGACCAGCGGTTCAGCAATCCATCATGTATTGACAACCACAAGCCAATTCACGTATCCAGCCAACTCTCTGAGTAGGAAATCAGAGCTAACATAGATGTGAAGTCGTATCAGATGACGTACATTCAGCGAGATCGACAGAGGGAACAAAACTAAACCAATCCACTGACTCGCTGACTACATTACCGAATGGGTAGTCATTGCTTTTGATATCTGCACCGCCAAACGCAACCGGAGCACTGCAAAAACCAGCAAAGCATGCCCAGGGAAGGACTATTCAGAGCCTCATGTATGCCAATATTGAGAAGGAACATAATGCAGGACAACCAACACAAATAGTTTAGCTAAACAATGATAGCAGTGGTGAGTATGAAAACACCGTGGATTAGATCAGACTAAATCAGATACTGAGCCAGATACAAAAGACAATGATAGTGCAGAGGTAAGTAAATCAGGTCTACGTCATTGATCAAAAATGTGGATGGACAAACAAACAATCGCAAATCGAATTTGCGAGTTGCGCCCATCTCCGGATCGTAGGAGGCAGCTCTCGTTAGGCGAACACCAGCAATTCAAGGATGTATAATACCCAGTAGAGCGTATACGCCACAAGTTCTCCTGTCATCCAGTGTAGTACAATATGCTGCCCCACTCAAGACTCACAGTGGTACTACATTGGGAGTTAGAACTTCGAATCCAGCCAGCGTATTAAGCATGCCACACGATTAGCTCATCTGGCCAAATGCTCCATCACCGGGAAATATAGCAAGAGGAGATGAGGCGGCTGTGGTATCACACGCAAAAGCTCTCATTTTCTGGTCGACCTCCATCAGCAAAAAAAGAAATCTCTCTTTTGTGTTTCACGGTGAGCCATGTTGTTGAGTTTTAGGTTTTGGCTAATCACGAGTGACCCCAGTTAATCATGATGCTTCCGATTGTATTCCCTAATGATCAGATACAAATCTTAATTTTAGCAAAATATGAGCTATTTTTATCAATATCTCATAGACATTTTACATTAAAAAGTTGTATGTTATGAACTCAAATTTCTCAACTTCGGTATGTAAAAGGTCTGTGAGTTCTTAATAAAAATTGCTAATATTTTGGATGAAACAGAATTAATATTATTCTCTTTAGTCAAACAAACAGGATTTTTAATATTGCGAATATAGGACTCACAATGTGCCAAAATGTAAAACTCAACGACATAAGGCACAGGTGGCAGGGTCATTTTTTGCTGATGTTATTTGTTGACCCACTGCCAGGCCTAGTTGCTTTGATGTCGGAGGTGCACCGTGCTTGGCCTGAGGCACTTGATCATATATCTGATGCAGGGAATATAGAAGTATCTGAGGAAATCATAAGAATAGTAACTGGACACAGGTATAGAAGAATGACGCCCCACTGACAACTGTTGTAGTACTAATTCTGAAAAATGATACACAGTAGACACACTGGTCTAAGATGCTATGTTGTTTTCCTCGTAAAAGCAGATATTGGAAAATTATACCACTTCTCGGAAGATCTCACGGCCATTGCGCGCAGAGTGGACTACATGCCTGAAAAGGATTGATTTATGTGCTCCCCAATATGATATCAGGTATATGTGTGTTAGTTGGCGAGCCTTCTTCCAATAACTACCAAGTATTAAACTCTGACTTGATATTGACCTCTCCATTCACGACGTCCCAGATTCCCGATACCAGATTGGTTAAGTACTTTAGAGGTAAGAAATTGTGTTGGATTATTCAACGCAAATTTCATGGGTGTATCAAGGTTACAATAATCTGCTTAATATGTGCAATTCTCTATCATACCGTATGAGTGTGGCAGACGGGAGTATAAAAGGAAACGTGCGATTTTCAAGCGTGACGCGGTAGGAGGTGAGTTGAACCTGAACCCACCTCGTGCTCTCCTGATGCTTAAATGATCCGAAATACTAACAAGCTTTTTTTCAGGCAAACTCAGATTTGGGCTGTTTGCCCAGAGCATATACAGGCGATAATTCTTGACAATAGTGGTGGGACTATCGGAGCAAAGATAGAGAAGGAGTACGGTATGCGACAAGATCACTGTGAAAGGTATACTGATGATTGGGCAGCAGTAGCTGTTGAGCTGCAAAGGCAGCTATCCAGCCTGGCTATTCGACAGCCAGCCCACCAAATTCAAACCCTGCACCAAAATCAAACCCCACATCAAATTCAAACTCCCAGTCTCCTCCGTGGTGGGACACTAGTGGAGTAGCAGGAGAGTGAAAATAATTCCCAGGAAACTGACTTGTCTTTTGTACTCTGTCAGAAGTCAGCAGCCTGGGTTCTCAGATTTCTGGATTCTGATCAACCTAGTCCAGATGGTTCACGTAAGGGTATCGGGAGACTATCCTTAGACAGGAATGTGAGTCTTACTCTTTCACGATAGCTCTCGCTAAGCGTTCACGGAATAGAGCCAGCTCACGAGGGGACAAGTAATCATAAATAGGACGAAGAGGAAGAGGGCCATGATAGGAGCGTAGGTTAGTTTAATAGAAAATAATTATATATAGAGTATTTCTCGAGTAGATTAATACATTAATAATATTTGTTTGACTGTTGATATGAGAACTTAAAGGATAATCTATAGCAGAATGAGTGAAGGGTAGGGGCCATAAGAGTGTCTGGATGATGAGGATAGTGTAAACATCACGGACTCACGTGGTAGAAGATGAATGAAAAGCCTCGGGATATGTTACAACCCTCTTCCCTTCAGGCGATACTTGCAGCAGGTAACCTGCTTCTTAATAGTGGTCACACTATTTCAAGTTCGTACAATTAACGAGAGCTGAGTATACAGACTCCTGACTTATACGATAAATCATTAAGCTCGTGAGAGACACTACGTTCTCGGCCCGGTAGTATGAAGTATAGAAATAAAAATATATTGTAGGAAAATAACTTAGATGGTTGCGTGAAGAACTCTCAACCAAGAGGGCATATTTTCTTTTTTTTTTTTTTTTTTTTTTATCTCAGTTTTGCATTTTATACGTACAACGACCAGGAAAAACCAGACATGCAGCGCTAGCTATGGCCAAGAAAAACCTACGCATCTCTCGTATTATGGGATCAAAGCTACGCCCCCAAGACCCTATGGTATGGCCTCAACTGCACCTCTCGCCCACCAAAAGTAGCAATACTCCTATCGAGCAAGCAGGAAGATGCAGAAAACCCTTCCGAAAGCTCCCCTGAACCAACGAAAAGATCAAAAAAGAAAGCCCGCACAAACGGGAGAAGAAAGAAACTCCACTAAATGAAAACCTAACAAAGAATAAAACAACCTCTCCGTAGGGGCAGCATAAATAACTTAAAAAAGTCGGCGACCGACATTACTTTGAGCCCAGGGTGTTGACATCGATCAAGGAGGCGGTGCAATACCACGACGGAGCGTAACCGAGGATGCCACCGTGGACAGCCGCGGGGGGCACAAGGCCGATCAGTACTAGGGTATTAGCGAAAAGAGGGGAAGTGTAGCTGTAACCGAGCAACAGGACGAAACCAAGAGGAGAAGAGGAGGGGTGGACCCAAGTATCGTAGGAACTATCAGAAAAATGTGCGTGTCTGACTAGGCAGCCTCGAGCGAAATGTAATCGAAGAGAGTAGAGAAATCGACCGTAGCCTGGTGAAAAGTTTTCTCTTACTGCGAACTGTGATCCCAGCCGTCTGTAACATAGACGCCAGGGTGTTGCCGACCGTGCAAATGTCAAGCGAGAATGCAAAACAAAAGCAGAAAGGAGGATGGGATGGGCCCTAAGAAACGGGTGCCCAAATCTGAATCTATCATAGGGGGGGGTGCAGCTCACGCAGAGTGCAGGTAATGAAAAGTGACGATAATTTCTCATGGTGTTGAGATTTAAATCATCGGAGGTATAGAGGAGATGGTTCGTGTCAACCAAGAGGGCTTCTTTTTGTTTTTTTTTGTATCATGCGCTTTGATTTATCAACTACGGGGTACAAAGGCTATATGCAGCGGTAAGCTATGGTAAGGAAGAACCCCCTTTGTAAAGAAAACCACCTCGGACCACCGGAAAAAACTATCATCCCAAGTCCCTCTGGTATGGAACCAACCGCAGAATCCCGCCAGAAAGACAAAAAACCCCTATCGGCTAAGTAGACAACAGAAATAAATCACCAACAAGACAGGCAGGAGACAACAGGAAAACCGGACTCGAAAACTCCTCCCCTTTAGAACAACGTACAAAAGAAACTCCATGTACATCACAAGTGCTCTAACAAAAACCCGACTGTGAAATTTTAGCCTAGGACTACAGAACACAGAACAGGAGGACAGTAAGCGCTAAAACAAAGCGAATCCATCACAGTACTCAGCAACCCAAGCCGTTGACATCGTCCAAGGAGGTAGTGCAATACCATGACCGAGCGTAACCAAGGGGTGCGACCGAGCCCGCCGCCAGGGATGGGTGGTACCATTTGGCAGTAAGAATGCCAGCTAATGAGAGGATGTTTGGCTGTAACTGAGCCATGGGACAAAATCAAGTGGTGGAGAGGAGGGGTAGACCCAAGTATCGTAGGAAGTATCGGAAACGTGTGCGTGTCTGACTAGGCAGCCTCGAGTGAAACGTAATCGAAGAGAGTAGAGAAATCAAGCGTACCCTGATGAAAGGTTTTCTCTTACTGCGAACCGTGATCCCAGCCGTCTGTAACATGGAGGCGAGAGTGTTGCCGACCGTGCGAATGTTAAGCGAGAAAGTAAAACAAAACCGAAGAGGAGGATGGGGCAGGCCCTTGGAAACGGGTGGCCAAGTCCGAGTCCATTATAGGGGGGGGGTGGAGCTCACTAAGAGTGTGTTGGAGAAAGGATGGATCCGACGATGATTTCTTAGTGTCAACCAAGAGGGCATTTATTTTTTTTTTTTTTTTTATCTCCCGTTTATATTTGTTTGCTAAGCCGGCAGCTATCTAGGTACAAAGTCGCTCCAACTCATCGCCGATGTAGACAAAAAACCTCCATCTACAGTCCATCCCCTGCCCCCCTCGTTAAAACCATCTGACCTTGCCCGACTAACCTAAACTACTTTGAATAGAGGTAGAAAGCGAAAGCCCGGTACTACTGGTAAAAACTACGAGAGAAACAAAAGCCTGAAAAGATCGAACGAAAAACCTCCACAGCCGTCAACCCCAAAGAAAAGCCCCAAAACGACAGTGAGAAACCTATGAACCAAACAAAGAAAACTTCACGCCCGCCGAAATCCCAACCCCATAGACAAAAGGGCGGATGGACCAACCCACAATGATCATAACACGAGGGCCAGTAGTGACCGGGGCATATAGCCCAGAAGCGAGGAGTCGAGGCGAGGACCAGAGGTAGATCCATATAACTGAGCAGGCGCGGCGGAGAGGTGTGGCGTAAGGAGCGAGACCCGGTGGTCACCGGAACCCGGACCAGAAAGGATGCATGACTCCACCCCCTGAGGGGCGGAGTCAGAGGCGGAAGGCTGAAATCCCCTAGGCACAAGACACAGTCAAGACCATCACATGGGCATAGAGCTGAGGGAGGAGACCAGTAGGGTGCCAGCCAAAGAACGTGGTGCAGCTGTAACCGAGCAACGAGACGAGACCGGGCGGCGAGGAAGGAGGGGTAGACACAACACCAAGAAGTACAAGGTAAAGGACCACCAAGGGATTAAAACTTTTCGACAATGCGACCGTTCCGACCGTAGCGCTCAGGAGATAGTGCAATACCAGAGGTCAGAGCCACCAGGGCCACTACTTCACCGATAACCCGAAGCTGTGCTATGCCTAAGACCGGGCGAAGGGGTTGCCGACCCTGCAAGTACTAAGCGAGGGCAACGAAGCGGGTGCAGAGAGAGAGGAGGGAGAGCATGAAACCCCTAGACGAAGGCAGCCAGATTGCTAAGCCATCAGAAGGGAGACAGAGCGAGGAGGGAGGAGACCGGAGCATTACCCTCCTAGGCAGCGAGGGCATCAGAAGAGGGGAGAGGGGGGGTACCAACCGATGATGATTTCTCCTGGTGTTGAGATGTTAATCACCGGAGGTGTAGAGGAGATGGTTCGTGTCAACCAAGAGGGCATTTTTTTTGTTTTTTCTGTTTTTTTTTTATCTCAGTTTTGCATTTTATTCGTATAACTACCAGGAAAAACCAGACATGCAGCGCTAGCTATGGCCAAGAAAAACCTACGCATCTCTCACCTAATGGGATCAAAGCCACACCCCCAAGACCCTATGGTATGGGCCCAACCGCACATCTCGCCCTCAAAAAAGTAAAATTAAATACTCACAGCGAGCAAGCAGGAAGACGCAGAAAACCCTTCAGAAGCTCCCCTGAACATACAAAAGGATTACAAAAGGAAGCCCGCACACGCGGGAAATGAGGGAAACTCCACTACTCAGAAACCTACAAAAGAATAGAACAACATCTCCGTAGGGGCAGCCTAATTAACTTAAAGAAGTCGGCGGCCGCCATTACTCCGGGCCCAAGGCGTTGACATCGATCGAGGAGGTGGTGCAATACCACGACAGAGCGTAACCGAGGATGCGACCGTGGACAGCCACTGGGGGCACAAGGCCGAGTGGTAGTAGGGTACCAGCCAAAAGAGGGGAACTGTAGCTGTAACCGAGCAACGGGACGAAACCAAGAAAAGACGAGGAAGGGTAGACCCAAGTATCGTAGGAACTATCAGAAACGTGTGCGTGTCTGACTAGGCAGTCTCGAACGAAACGTAATCGAAGAGAGCAGAGAAATCGACCGTAGCCTGGTGAAAAGTTTTCTCTTACTGCGAACCGTAATCCCAGCCGTCTGTAACATGGACGCGAGGGTGTTGCCGACCGTGCAAATGTTAAGCGAAAACGCAAAACAAGAGCGAACGGAAGGATGGGCCAGGGCCTAAGAAACGCGTGCCTATGTCCGAGTCTATCATAGGGGGGAGGGGTTGCAGCTCACTCACAGTGCGGGAGGAGAAAAGTGACGATGATTTCTCATGGTCTTGAGATTTCAATCGCCGGAGGTGTAGAGGAGATGGTTCATGTCAACCAAGAGGGCATAGGGGTCCTCTTTTTATACCCATTCTTCCTACAACCTACGACTCATCCTTCGCATCACGCGCCCCTATGACTCATAGTGAGTCATAGTGTAAAATCCATCAGCTGACTCTTATGAGTCACTGCGCAATACTCAATCAACCAATCAAAACATAATAAAGTAGCATTTGCGCAACTTGCATCACATGAGTGAAACTCATGACTCATAAGTATGAGTCATGTGCGAAAGTCATAATCATATGACCACAATTGTGAGTTATGTAAAAACAATAAACCAATCATAACAAAGAAATGCTACGCTACAGCGTAGTCATGTAAACTACTAAATCCTCTGACTCGCAAGTGTGAGTCATGTGAAACCCAATCCTGCTAGTCACCGTTTGTGATATTAGCTCCCTCTCCCCTTAGCATTGGTCCCACCATGCTCAAAGTCCTAAGTCCGTCACTCGATTTCCCAAACGTCTTGCCTCTCTCCTTATTCTCCGAATAATATCATCAGAGTCTCTCCATCTTTTGCGTTAAACTTCGTGGGGGAGGTTGCTGACCTCCAGGCCTCGTAGTTGTTCCAATATTTTGTGTTGTTGATCTTCAATCAACGCTCGCTGGTCCTTTAGTCGTTCATTGAGAGGGTCCCATTCATCCAACAGTTATTCTATCTGCCTTCTTAGACTTTCGGGGTCCGGCATCGTTGCCGTTTCTGCTTTTTCTCCCTCCTCTTCTGCCAACCGTGTCCTCACGTTTTCTATTGCTTTCCTCGTCTTTTCGTCCTTCTTGTTGAGTGGTTCCTTTATTCCTCCTTTCTGCGGTTAGTAGCCGGCTCTAATTTTCTCATTGTTATGAGATCGACAGTCGTTCCAGAAACATTGATCCCAATGTTTCTTTCCGTGTTCTTCGTTCAAGGTCTTCGTGCTTGTCTTTGGTTCTTGTAGGTACTACCCTTATCCTTATTTTTCGCTAAGGTGCACAAAGCACTCATCGTCGTAACATGCCGTCCATGATAGTCCATTGTGTTTCGCCGTTTCCACGGCTTTTGCTTATCTTTCGTCCAGTTCTTGCTAAGTTGGTATGTTGTAACAAAGAGCTAGTGGGCGGAAATTGCCCTGGGCTGTACTCATCCTCTGCCCAGCCTTGGTCGGGCTTGAGTTCGACCCAGTTTTGGTTTGCCAGGGTATCGTTGGTTGAAGTGTTGGACTGCATGTTGTGCGTTGTTTAAATTATCGGCCGGATACCAGACTTTGTGGTGTTCTGGTGAATATCCCTTCCACTTAGCTCGGTATTGAAGTTTGGTGTAGTGCAGTTGGGAGACAATGCTTTCGTCTTGTTCGGATTCTTGTTCGCCTTCGATTTCGATAGGCGAAGGAGGTTGTTGGATTTGAGAGAGGAATCGGTTGTCTTGACAGGGTTCGAGGAGTGAGATGTGGAATGTGTTGTGTATTGCCATTAATGGCGGTAGGTCCAGGTTATAAGCGCTTGTTCCAATTTTTGCCAAGATTTTGAATAGTCTGCTCTTCTTGTTGTCCAGTTTCTTTGATGGTCTCGTGGTCTTGATATTTCGTGGTGTGTAAGTTCGGATCGGGTTTTCGGTGATGATCGTACTATTCCTTTTGTCGTAATTGTGCTACAACTATCTCGCTTCGTAATGACTCATGTAGGTGAGTCATTTCTTCTGATTTCTTCCCATATCCTTGGATGAGATGTCCTATCATCTCGTGTTCAGGATTAATTCCGTAGTTGGCGAAGAATAGTTTATTTTTGATCGTTTCTTGATAACCGTTATTGTATACGAACTGGGCTAGCGGCAAATATCCGCACCAATCAGCTTGTTGATAGTTGATATATACCTGTAGATATTGTTCCAATATCGCGTTATTCCTTTCTGTTTGTCCGTCTGTTTGAGGGTCGAATGCTGTGCTTAATCTTGGTTTGATTCCGAGTTCTTCCGTCGTCTTTTTCCATGGGGCTGATGTGAATAATGTTCCTCTAGCTGTGATGATATCTCATGGTAGTCCGTGTAGCCTGACTATCTCTCTCATCAACAGGTTCACGAAGTGCTGTGCATCCAGATCCTTCTTGCAGGATATAAAATGACTCATTTTGGTTATGCGGTCGATGCCGACCAGTATCATATCATATCCTTCTGATTGCAGAAGGTCTGTGATAAAGTCCATTGCGATCGATTTCCAAGATCTATCTGGTGCTTGGTTTGTTTGTAAAAGACCATATGGTGCATGTCGTACAACTTTGATCCTCTGACATGTGTTGCAGTGTGTGATATATCTTTTAATGGTTTCCCTTATCTTTGGCCCAAACATTGTCTTCGGATAAGTTTGGTAGTTTTTGCCGTCCCTCCATGTCCCGCTTGTGGTTGGTCATGGTGTTTGGCGATAAGAGTCGTCCTTATACCTTCGTCCTGGTGGACCCATATCTTTCCTTGATACCTTAGGTATCCGTCCCTCTATTGGCATAGCCCTAGGGCTACTCCTTTCAACTCCATTTCTCCTATTTCCAGAGCTTGTTTGATGGTTTAGATTTCTTCGTCCGTTTTTGATGTTTCTTCTATCTTCCCTTCGTCTTTGTCGTGGAACTCCAATAGTTCTATCACTTCAATTGTCGCTTCTTCCCAGAATTGCTCTTTTGGCCATCAGTAAAAATAATACTCTGCCCCCCGTGCGCCCCGTGCGTCTGGCGCACCTGGCGCACATAATATCATCCGCGAATCAGGACGCAACATCAGATCGACGTTGCGTCCTGATTTTGCATCGCTTAACGTCCCGCGCCCTAACGCCTTCCTGACACGGACCCCTACACCCTCTGCGCCCTGACATCGTCTGGTGCTCTGCTCTTGCTCCCTGACAGCACCTGGTGCTCTGCTCTTCCACCCTGACAGCACCTGGTGCTCTGCTCTTGCGCCCTGACAGCGTCTGGTGCTCTCCTCTTGCGCCCTGACAGCGTCTCGTTCTCTGCTATTGCCCCTCGAACACCTCTTCTCTCTGCTGCCGCATCAGGGTGACACCTGATCATCCACCTCTCTATCATGATCACTTCTGATCCTGGCATCTTCCATCTTGACGTCCTATAATTATCTTCACTGTCTGGGCTCCGTTGGTTACGACGCCTCATATCATGATCCCCACATTCAGCGTCTGGGCTTCGCTCGTTCCCCGGCCTGATAGTAGGATCCCACGATTCTGTTCTCTCTCGTCCTGGCGGCGCTCCATTATCCTGATTTGGCCCTCTACGTGCTCTGCATCGTGGTCGTAGCTAGACCTTTTCCTTTCTATCTGGACGCTGCTGTCTGATATCGTGATACTTCTCCAACTCGTGCGCACTCTCTTTTTCTCCGACGTGACGCCGTGATGTTTACACTATCTACATCATCCAGACACCCCCATAGCGCCTACCCTTCACTGATTCTACTCCAGATTTTGCTTTACGTTCTCATATCAAACGTCAAACAAATAGTATTAATTAATTAAGCTACTCGACAAATAATTCTTTTCTTAGTTACCCTCACTAGCACTCCCATCGCGCCTCTCTTCTGTATCCCCCTGCTCACCATGACTTCTCCCCTCTCGTGGTGGCTCTATTCCATCAAGGCTTAGCGAGAGGCGTCGCGATTGAGTAAGACTCACAGTTCTGTCCAACTATAGTCCCCCGGTCACCTCCTGTGAACCATCTAGACTCGGCGGATCAGAATCTAGAAATCTGAGAACCCGGGCAGCTGACTTCTGACGGAGTTCAAACGAAAAGTCAGTGTCCTGCGAAATGTTTTGACTATCCTGGTGCTCCACTAGTGTCCCAACACGCAGGCGGCTGGGAGTTTGAATTCGGTGGGCTGGCCCTCACGTAGCCAGGCTGGATAGCTGACTCAGCAGCTCGGCAGCTCCCGCTGCCCAATGGTTGAAAGTTTGACTTAGGTGGGCAGGCCGTCGCGTAGTCTGCCCGGATGCCTGACTCTGCAGCTCGGCGGCTACCGCAGCCCAATCGTCTGTATACCCTTCACAGCGATCTTGTCGCATGCCGTACTCCTTCTCTATCTTGCTCGGATGGTCCCATGACTATTTTCCAGAATTATTGCCTGTATCTGCTCTGGGCAATCTGCCCACGTCTGAGTTTGCCGGGTAAAAAGGTGTTTAGTGGTTCAGATCATGTTAGTGTCTGGAAAACACGAGGTGGGTTTGGGTTCTGGCTGACATCCTACTGCGTCAGACTTGAAATCGCACATTTCCTTGTATACTCCTGTCTCCCATGCTCGTAGGGTATGACAGAGAATTGCACACGTTAAGCAACTCATCGTGTCGTTGATACTCCCAAGAAATTCTGGTTCGACAATCCCACACATTTTCTTACCTCTGAAATACTTACCCCATATGGCGTCGAGAATCTGGGGCGCCGCGAATCGGAAGGTCACTTTCTCGGCGGAGTTTAATACTTGTTAGTTATTCGAAGAAGGCTCGCCAACTAGTGCACACCAACCTCATATCCGTTTGAGGAGCACATAAATCTATGCTTTTCCAGCAGGTTGTCCACCCTGCGAGCAATAGCCATGGAATCTTCCACGAGGTCGTATAATTTTCTGATGTCATCTTTTACATGGGAAACAAACTGGGATCTTACCCCAGAGTGTCTACTGGGTATCTTTCAGAATTACTACTACACCTAACGTCAGGGGGGCGTCATCCCTGTGTATCTGTGTCCACTTACTATTTTTATATTTTCCTCTGATGCTTCCATATTCCCTGCATGGGATATATGATGGAGCGCCTCAAGCCAAGCACGGTGCACCTGCGACGTCAAAGTAACTGGGTCAGGCAGTGTGTCAACAAACCGGGTGTACCAGAGAATGAGAGCTTTGCCGTGAGATAGTACAGCCGCCTCAGCGCCTCTCGCTGTATTTCACCGTGACGGAGTATTTAGCCAGATGCACTCATGGTGTGGCGTGCTCGATTTGCTAGCTGGATTCGAACTTCTAACTCCTGACGTCGTGGCACTGTGAGTGGCCAGTTGGGACGAATATCGCGCTACAATGGATGACAGGAGCACTGGTGGAGTATACGCTCTACCGGGCATTAGACATCCTCGAGCTGCTGCCGTCCGCCTAACGAGTGCAGCCTCCTGTGATCTGGAGTTGGTCGAAACTCCCACAGTCGATAAGCGATTGTTTGTTTGTCCGTCCACTGTTGGTGACCGATGGCACAGCCCTGCTCCAGTAGCTTCTGGAATATCTTTGTCTTCTGCCTCTGGCTCAGTGTCCAATTCAGTCTGATCCGATCCGCGGGAGTTTTGGTACTCATCACTGCTTTCATCGCTTAGCTGAACTGTTTCTGTTAGTGCTTGTGTATCATGTTCCGTTTCACTATCGGCATAGGTCATGCTCTGAATAGTCCTTCTCCGGGCAAGCATTGCTAGTCTTTCGAGTACTCCGGATGTGTTAGGTGGTGCATGGTGCAAATGCGATGACTGCCTGTTTGGCAGTGTAGTCGGCGAGTTAGTGGATTGGTTTTGTTGCGTTCCCGACCTCGATCTCGCTGATCGTACGCTATCGGATCCGGTTTCGGATCTACGTCCGCTCAGATTTCCTACTCAAGGAGTTGGTTGACTATGTGAATTGGCTTGCAGTTGTCTATATATGGTGGAATACTGAACGGTAGATGAACGTTAGGCAAAATAGGAATTAGGAAATACAACAATGGAATGTATCTTTTGTATCGTGCAGATGAGGAATCTGTGGTTGTGTTCAAAGGACGGGCCAGGTCTTATACGCTAGGACTTAGGGAGGGGGCTGGTAGAATCACATACTATCACTCAGTATTGAAAGAGAATATTCACCTGTAAAAAGGGGCTTTCTGCTTGTTCAACATTATAATGGTAATTTCGACACTCTCTGGTATCATGATCGTCCTGACTCTGGTTGAAAAGGTTCGGCGAGATCGGCGTCGCTAGTGCAGGAGGCTAAGCAAAATCTAGCCACAACGAGTATTGGTTAGCGACACTAATTCTAGCATGACACTCGCCATATCTAAAACGGATTAGGATATCAAACCTCATCTTCCGATGTTGAATCAACACCACTAAATGTCTAAAAATCTAGATTCACGCCATGCACTTATGAGTTTTACTAGTTTAGTTCGCCGATGCCAGCCCAGTTAAGGACAGAATGCGCGGCGTGACGGATCGAGGAAAAAAAAACTCGGATGTTAACGCAAGGAGGGCTAAGGACTACCACTATCATAGCAGATTGGGACCGCTATCGAGAATCTGAAGCAAGGGCGCCCAATGATATCTGTACTATTACATACCAGTTAACGAATAACAAACAGAAAATTCTAACTCAAGTGAAATTACGATCTAGCGTAAGGTACTAGAGTTTGGGAAAAAAGAAATAGAAAAAAAACCCCCCCTGAGAAACTAGGAAAATCCCAAAGTATTTCCGTCCAGCCCTGCATCTTTTTGAGGGGCGGAGTTGGGGCGATGGTGATTGGGTGTTGCTTGGAGCACTACCGGCACCAGGCTTCGTAGAAGGCCTGGGCGCAAGATATGTCACGGGAGCTGCCGGTTTACTCGTGGGATCTGCTTGCTCAGTCCCTCTCTCTGGAGTTGTCTGAACCTGCGCGTCAATCGGTGCAATGGTGGGGGAGACTGGGTGTTCGTCGCGGATTACGGCTAGGCGGGAAGGAGAGCCGTCCTGGGCACGATCGAATCCCGAATGCAGCGCAGCTGCTAACTCATTATCTGTCATGTAATCTAACAGCCAGGGCATCCCCGTAGAACCTTCCGGAAGTCACGCTGTTGCACATGCGTAGATGGCGCAGAAGGTCAAGAGGTCGATTCCTGCGAGTGAGGGACAGGCGGATTAGAGCCCACGACTTCCCCTATTTCCACTGAGATAGCCCTCCGTTGTGTCGAGGGGCCCGGGGCTCCCGATTCCTCTTCCTACGTCGTCAATTACCTATTGTGTTTTGATCTTCATGATAACTGACAACCCGTTAGGTGTTGATACTTATGTCGTCTAATACAATTGTTCCCCTGTCTGGAGGTGCCTGCTGTTCCCTGTTGCTCTTAGACTCTGGCCATTCCTCCTCCTCCTCCTCCTCATCGTCCTCCTCATCCGCTTGCGTGGCCCCCAGGGTAGCATCCCAAATCTTGCGACTGAGAAATGGATATCTCCCATTTGTAGGCTCGGGCGTCTGGGCTCCATCCTCACGTGACTGGACGACTAAGAGAGAGAGGAGATCTTAGCTATGGTTGGCTAGTAGCCACGCTTCAATGTCATTATTGCTATGGAGAAAGATGAGCTGTCGTAGGGGGAGAGGTTTTTCAGGTTCTTGACGTAAGCTGACGGCACCCTCACCAGTCGCCCTGATCAGATATTGTGGGTACCCGATACCCTCCTCCACACGCTACCCTCTAACCACCCCGAACAGACATTTTATACACGGTATTGCCAGGACACCCTAGGCAATTCCCCAGTCAGTGTCGCTCCCACCCCAGGGATGGCCGAGGAACGGATGCCCTGCTTCTGGGGCACCAGTTTGGCGAATGATATGGATTCTTACTGCCCGTGGGCAATAGATTGAGGCCAAAATCAGACTGAGACTCTATCAAAATGAGTTAGTGCAAGGCTGACGGAAGATCGATAGAAATGATCACTTACTCGGAGATTCCGCGAGGTCTCCACCACTGGCGCGCGCCGCCATTGGACGCAGGTTAAACGTGTGGAGTTTCCTGACCGAGTCTTTAACTAGGATCCTCTGTGGACGAGGGAGTTGTCCGCCGTCATCTACTTCGTACTTTGTTTTAATAAGCGTGACCCGAGCTCTCAAGGGTGAAATTGAGCAAGCGAAGATAGTGCTTGTATCCACTTGGGAGTCTGTCAAGTGGCCGGGGTCCACTTTGCGGACTGTCATATAGGCCTTGAGCTCATTACGCTAATTGGAGTAGACGTCTGATTTGATGCCGGGATCTAGGAGCCCACACCACGAGTTGGCGTATGTAACGTCGCCATACCTTTTCCTAATTTGTGCTCGATTGGTAGTGTGACTGATTCTGATAGCTGGGTGGAGATTTCTTTCGAGTTACCCAGTATCCGGGTCTTCAATGTCTGGCTCAAAGTGTGGGCGCTCTGCCGGGTCTCTGTTCACAAGAAATTTGCTTGTGAGCGCTATATCCTGCAACTGCGAATCTGTTGTTTGCTGTAATTACTTACACTCTCTCCTCAGCCAGGCGACGGGTGGCTGTACGTGGCAGAGTCTTTCTTTGTTTTGCGCTCTCAGCGCCAATCCTCTGATCCTGTGTAGCAGGACGCCTAGGGTAAATGGAAACATTACAATTGTTCACAGATATATATAGACGTAGTTTACTTACTTTCCCTTCTGTAACTGCTGTTTCCCTGAGCCTGTAGGTGCCATGGGGGCGTGTGTGATGTTTGGATCGAATAGAATGCAAACAATGAAAAAGAAAAAAGAAAAAAAAGTCTACCGATACGTCAATCAAGAGGCGAGGATCTTGGACGGAGGTTGATGTAGGTGGGTCGGAGCCCGGCACCAGACGTGGGGGAGTGGTAGAAGAGCCAAGATGAATGTATGGAGAGCGGGAGCGCAAAAGTGAGAGGAGGGGCAGGAGGAGTCCTTATATACACCTGGTCGACGCTTGGTGTGCGTTTCCTAATGGTTACCCCTAGGGGGGTGTATCGTACGAGGCAAGAACGGGATGTAGGGTGTGCTGGTAGAACAACGTTGCACACTGAAATGGAATACCGGTGTCATGTAGGAGATATGAACTAGCCACATGGCGGATCGACAAATTGCGACGGATAAAGACGTAGAAAATAGACAATCCAGTGATCGTGAACAGTCTGAGGGTCAATTGAGATTTCCACCACGTGTGATGAAAGAAATAAGGTTTTAAGCCTCATGAGGATCCAGATGCCAAGACCACATCGACATCACAAAATGAATCCATCAGGCGCAAGAGTACAACTACCGGTATGATTGCTAACGTGAGCGAAGCCAGACGAACATAAACTCATCTGATGAAGATCGACAGGGAGGCTATAACAAATTTATTCCAACACTCTAAGAACTCTAATGCTAAACAATATCACTAATACTTTATACGTCTAGGTAGACTCAGCAAACGATAGTTGCGCAGTCATATCCATCAAACTCTTGGGGGCAAAACTCGAATGGAATCGCATGGGCTTACACGCTTCACCCACATCGTCATCAATAGAGGCACTCAGGCTGCACTTCCGTACCTTTTGGCTTTCCAAAAATTGCCTAGCCATAGAAACTAAACAAAATCTCTTGAACTTGCCCTTATCACGATTTTCGTCGTCAAACAGACCCCTGCCCTTCCGTCCCATCTCGCCTTGAGCAGCTCGCCCTCCTTCCGCCCACTGTTGAATATTCAACCCGCTTGACGACTTGAGGGCGAGGGGTATACATTTCCCGGTGTATTCCCTTCTCTCTCCAACGGGGGATGTCAATATCCCAACGCTGCCCTCGCCTCCATCCCCTGCGCCGGAGACATCTGATGACGCGCTGGATAATACTGCAAGTAAAGCGTCAGAGCCATCTCTCTCTTGGGGTTCACCTGCTTAATTAACTGGCCCGGGATTAGCTCTGGCCTCCGGTTGGCGTGCGCCATGCATTACAAACCTACGTGCTAGCGCTTCACAAATACGTGCTGATGCTTCACGAGCCCAATTGGAGACGGCACCTTGAGGAAGATAGTTGTGCCCCCTCAACGCCGGTGTGGGTTCCCTACTTGCGTTATTCAGACGATAGCAATAGATCAAGAGATCAAGCGGGTCTTCAAGAACTGGATTCGATAGGAGCCAGGCCCTTACCGTTGCATCGTCATCGATGAAGACATAATTGACCTAAGAGCGCGACATGTGGGGATAGTCTCGTAGTCGTTGGTGTCCTTCGCCGGTAGCGCCAATTATGTACCAAATTGTGTCATGTGGTACAGATCTCGCAATCATTGCTGACAGTCGACGGATGTCAAAGGAATCCAACTCAGCAAACTGGACCCGTTGACACGGCACCAATTGAGTAGGCGATAATTTGGTAAGCCTGTGTCACTATCAGGCGCGTGGCGGATCCAAACAATACGCACTACACGTGGACGTCCAAGCCGAGCGCTCCAATCTACAACTCCATAGTCAGTAAGTGAAAAACCCAAACACGAGTATTATTTTGCAAAGGACTCACCGGTTGGTGCCCAGCGATTTACCAGAGGATCAGGTAGGATCGGTGCCAGCACAGGGCTGTTTGCTGGGCTGCTGGCTGAGCTACTGCTTGAGCTACCGGCCGAGCAACTAGGTGGGGTATAGAGTACGATTGGTGCTTGTGGCGAGTGTCATTGCTCTGGAACAACACCCGGATCGACTTGTCCTTGCGCTTGCGGTTGGTCAAAGGGCGATGGAGGTGAGCCTGGCACTAATCCTACTCGAATCGAATAAGGTATTCCCAGTTTTTGCAACCAAACAACACCCAGGGCAGCTTGTCCTTGCACTTGCCGTTGGTTAATCGGCGGTGGAGGGGGTGGTAGCACTAGTCCTTGCGCCGGAGCAACTCCTGGAGCGCCTTGTCGTTGCGCCGGAACAACACCCGGCACGACTTGTCCTTGCGCCGGAACAACACCCGGAACGACTTGTCCTTACGCTTGTTATTAGTTAATAGGTGGTGGAGGGGGGGGTACCACTAGTCCTTGCGCCGGAGCGACTCCTGGAGCGACTTGTCCTTGCGCCGGAACAACACCCGGCACAACTTGTCCTTCTGCCGGAACATCACCCGGAATGACTTGTGCTTGCGCCGGAACAACACCCTGAACGACTTGTCCTTCTGCCAGCACAACACCCAGAATGACTAGTCCTTGGCCCGCAACAACACCCGACACGACTTGTCTTTGCGGTGGAACAACACCCGGAAACAACTTCTCCTTGGGCTTGCGGTTGGTTAACCGCCGGGAGAGTGTTTTGGAGAGTGGGAGCTGGGCTTGGATCAGCAGTAGCAGGACCCCATTGAACTGGGGCCCCCGTAGGTAGTAGCACCGCCGGAACAATTATCTGCACAGTGGGGACTCCTGGCTAGCCTAGTGGACCAAGAGGCTGGCCCTTAGCCATAGCCTGAGTCCCGTTGTTCATCGTGGTTGTCAACTTACTAATACAGTCCTTGACAAGTTGAACGACTGTCTCCTTGGCCTCCTGCATACGAGCCATATTATTGGCAGCTGACGTTGTGGCGATCTGATCGCACGCAGGGCACAATCTCCTCATTCCTGCGACGATTTGCTGGAATTCTCCGATAGGGAAATTAGTGAGTGGCGTATAGTTCCTTGCTACCAGCTGATCTTTCACAATTCGCTGCCATTGCTTATACAACGCCCTGCCAGTATTATTATTTGGGATGCCCATAGATGCCTTATAGGGGTTAATTAACTGACTCCCAGGATTAGGGCGTACTGCGCGGATCTCTGTGACGATAGAATTAGGCGGAAGTTGGTACGTCTACCCCCCTAGGTCCTGCTGTGCTCCTGAATTCTGGATATAGCCGTATCGTGTGTGGATGATATTGTGGGCCATATTGGATGATTATTGGTGTATATAGATAAGAGTATTGGAAATAGAGCGGAATATGGATGTTCTGAATGTGGATGATTTTGGTATGAAGTCCCTTCTATGTCCAATTGACTTTATAGATACAACTCCCAAACGTTCTAAAGAGTTTGAAAGAATCACACTGTGTTTTCAAGATTGCCTAAGAATAGGCAAATCAGACGCTCAAGGACATTTTCCGATTCAACCTGGATAAATCATGATACGCAAGTTTGCTCGGGAGCGTATCTGATCTCTGAGCTTCTCTGATCTTGAAACTCCGCTGATCTTGAAACTTTGCTGAGTTTGAAAGAAACTATAGCTGACGCCACGTGATGTCTGCGCCAAACTCCATGAACGACTAGTTCCTCTTCAGAGCGTCTAACCTCCGTCACATTGACACGCGTTGGGCTCAAGACTAAATACTCCGGTACACGTACCCTACACTCTACACAAAGCCCACGATATAGACTAAGCTGACTCCCACCATGCCTAGCAAATGTCCATTCTGCCGACGAAAATACATCCGGTCAGACGCATACGAGAAACACCTGCGAACTGCCCACGCAAATCTAGACATTGTTCTCGCATCCACTGTATGATAATCTTCATCCGTGGCTATTATCAACCACGCGGAAACAACCATATTGCACCATGGAGAGGCGAGCGAGCTCCTGGATTCCAACTATGAATCTGATCCGGATCCCACCGGACATGACCTCGACGTATTTACTGTTCACCAGTCTGACACTGAGATACCGGACGACCCTACGTATTCGTTACTCGGCAGACAGGAGGATTACTCACGCGCCGGAGAACCAATTGGAGACGTCGACGGATTTGAGCAAGAACACAGCGATCTCTGCGAGGGCCCGTTGGCACCATTCAGTAGTGCGTACGGTTTCTAACTGGCATCTTGGTTGATTCAGGCTAAAGTATCTAAATCAAGAATCAATGAATACTTCTTAAGTGGCCTCAGTAATTCTACGTTAGCCGGATATAGCTCTATGCATAGGCTTGAGAGCCACCTCCGCCCTTTGGACCCGTACGGCCCGTATCTGCAATTGTTCGAGGAACAGATTGAGGATAGCAAGAGAACTCTGCCATTCTTCTATCGTAACGTCCTGGATTGTGTCAGATATCTTCTTCGTCAGATTGCAGACTGAGATGACTTTTTCTACGCGCCGCAGCGTGAATTCGATCCTAATGGTGAAAGGATCTATGCGGAAATGCACACTGCGTACTGGTGGTGGGATGTTCAAGTACAGCGCCCCAACCTCCTTTACGTTAACGTTAGCTGACTAGTTATAGCAAACACTTCCACCTGGTGCGACTGTAATTCCCATTCTTGTTACGTCCGATCAGACCCATCTCAGCAACTACTCCTGTGACAACAAAGTGTGACCTGTCTATATTACGCTTGGAAATCTTCCGTCAGGCTGGTGCAATAGCCCTGGATCAATTTCTATTCTACTTCTCGCACTATTGCCTGTCCCCCCCAAATTCTCAAAGTCCACCAAAGTAGATGAATACTAGAGACAAGTGAACGCCGACACACTGCAAGATGTATTCGAATTCATTTTTGCGCCACTGCAGCACGCGGCGCTTGATGGCGTCCTAATTGATTGTGCCGATGGAAAGGTTCGGAGGTGCTTCCCAATCTTGTCTGCATGGGCTGCAGACCATATGGAAAACGTGACTCTGTACAGGTTAAAATCCAACGCTTGTCCAATATATGAGGTACCTGCCTGGGAATTAGGAACTAACGTCAAGAACTGTCGAGCACGAGATTACGCAAGATACGAATGATATGCCTATGAAAAGTCAGACGGCACCTACTTCAAGTTCCGCGGCCTTGGTATCAATTTGTGCCAAAACGTTTTTCATTGACTTCACCGGGTCTCGGTGCATGACTTGCACATCCCGGACATGCTCCATACAGTTTATCTCGGATTATTTAAGCACATGATGGCCTCGATCCAAGGCTTTCTCAAGAAAGACGGGTGACTGCAGGCTTTTGATGAGGCTTGGAAGACATTACCTCCGTACCCAGGATTTTTGGTACCCAAAAAGGCCTACCGCGAGGTAGCGTAGTGGCAGGGGAAGGAGAAGAGGAATCTAGGGCGCTCTATTTTGGGAGTTCTCGCGGTGGCACTGCGCCAGCCCCAGAGTTCACAAGCTATATCTATCAAACATGCTCACGGATGCGTCAGAGCGCTCGTTGACTTCACTATGATGGCACAATACCGAAGCCACACGTCTGACACCATAGCTTATATGGATAATTATCTGGACGGATTTCATAAGACAAAAGATATCTTTTTGCAGTTTCGAGTAACTAAGCGTATACTGGCCAAGGTTGACGAGCAACGGAAGGAAATACGACATCAGAGAACTCAGATGAGCCAGCCCATGGCCCCCTCTAAACGGCGCCGTATCCGTGACGACGATTGTGAAGAAATGCACGAGCGACGTATGGACTTAATCTATAGCGAATCGCATTTCAACTTTATCAAGATACATCTACTAAGTCATTTTAGTGATCATATATGCCAGTTTGGCAATATACCGATTTATTTCACGGAGTTTGAAGAGCTCGTGCAGAAGGAACAAATCAAGGACGGATGGCGACGATCAAATAAACATAATGACGCGCGCCAAATCGTCCACAGCTACGGTCGCCAGGACAGCATCCGGATGAGGTTATTGAACCTCAAATCTCTTCGACGCCGGGGAGCCGATCTCTCTGCAGATGTCCTGCAACATTTAGAGAGTACGACAAGTGCTGTAAGAACGCCGGTCGACCTTAGAACGATCGTGAAAGGACGTCGGGACGACGTGTCCAACGTCTTGGATTTTAGCAAGGTGTCTGCATTCTCCCACGACAGTATATGTCGCGAATTAATCAGATATAGCCAGCATAACCTACCTACAGAGCACTGGCTTTCTGAAGATCATCTGATACTTTAATCACTCCCGGTTGAACTACTAACGCAACTCAAAATCCCAGTTCTAGCGTTCCAACAAAGCGACCTTTACGACATCCACCGTGCGCGATGCACGGGCACCCTACACTTCTGGAAGCAGGGGGGTCGCAATGATTGGGTTTGGGTCCAGGCTGGTACTGAAGATATGTATGGTGGGCTGAGGGGCCGTCTGCCGGCAGGGCTCGTGGCGCTCTTCAAAATCAGGAACCTCACCAGTGAGAATGCTGTGTGTCGGGTGACGGCTGTTCAGATGTTGAGTGTAGTCAACTCAGGATACCCCTCGGACATTCATGGCCTTATTACAGTGCAGATGAGAGGGGACGCTCGAGAGTTTACGATAGTTGACGTAGGGGCAATCCTCGGTCTGGCGCACTTGATCCCCGAGGGGGAAGGGGACTGGCTGGTTAATAGCTGGGTTGATTTGAGAACATTCAACGAAGTATGTTAAGGAATCAGGATACTGGCAGGGGGGGGCGCTGGCTGTACGTATTGTCATATCGCGTGGCGCTGCCAGGACGAAAAACGCCGTCTAGCGAATTGTGGTGAGGAAGTCGAGGGAACCTCACCACATTTCGCTAGACGGCGTTTTGCTGGCGCGAGCACATTGTCAAGCTGTATATGTTTATAGAAACCAATTGTATAGAAAATAAGAGTAAGAAACTATTATACTACTAGCTAGTTTGCCCTGTACACGTGAGATTCTGAACGGGGGCGCGGGCTGACGACGGAGATGACATGGGAAAATACGTCAGGACGCGCGGAAGAGGCAATGTGAAGCCGGCGCCATCATGAGAGTAAACCAGAGCTAAGGTTTAGACAGGGTGTCAGTACGACGTGAGATGGCGTCAGGAGAGAGCGAGCATTGCCAGGCAACTCAGGAAGCACAGGATGCGTGCGCGCGTTGCAACCCAAGTCAGGGCGCACCTGATGCAGGGAACGCAGAAGCGACGTCGCTTGCATCAGGGTGCAATGCCGACGTATCTTACGCAAGGTAGTTTTTTGCTGATGGCAATAGTATTCCTTCTCGTTTCGATAAGTGTTTCTCCTTCAGGGTTTGTATGTCCCCAGTTCTCCTCGTAAGGGCGTCTGGTTTTCCCCCTTTTTTTCCTGGTCGATATATGATCCTGAAGTTGAACACACTCAGTTTTCATACCCATCGTATTTGTCTCCCTGTTAAGGCCTTCGAGGTCATAAATGTTGTCAAATTCTTGTGATCGGTAAAGACTTGAATTCGATATCAGAGGCCTTTAGTATATCTTCTCCATTCCTCGAATGCTTGTATCACGGCTAATAGTTCCTTGTCGTGTACGTTGTAGTTGAGTTGAGCATCCCTCATCCCTTTGGATCGGTATGCCACCGGTCTCTATCTTCCATCTTCGCATTGTTGTGAAAGTATACCGGCGCATACATATTTTGAGGCGTCGGTTTCGATCTTGATAGGTCTCATGGAATTGAAATGAACTAGTACCGAGGTTGTGGTGAGTCTTTTTCGAAGTTCATTGAAGGCTTGTTGTTCCTCGGTTTCCCATTTCCATTTCCCCTCGTATTTCTTCTGTGTTCTTTCATATAGTGGTTTTGCTATTCTGCTGAACCCGTGTATGAATCGTTGACAGAAATTGAAGAATGCTAGAAACCGTTGGATTTCTGTTTTTGTCTTTCGTGGTTGCCAATCCCATATCCCTTGAGCCTTGACTCTGTCAACTTTGATTTCTTCCTGGCTAACTACAAATCCTAGGTATTCAGTTTCCTTCTTATGGAATTCCCATTTCGATGGATTGACTTTCATCCCCGATTGACGGAGAACTTCTAGTATGTTTCTGATGTCTTTCCGGTGTTGTTCCAGATTGTGCGAGTCTATGAGGATGTCATCCAAATATACTATACAACACATGTCGATGTATCATAGTAGTACCCGGTTGATCCATTTTTGGAATGCGGCTTGCGCGTTGTATAATCCGAACGGTACTACCAGATATTCATAAGTTCCCAGCTTACTGCTGAAAATGGTCTTATGTTCATCTCCTTCTCGGATTCTGATGTTGTGGTATGCGTCCTTGATATCCAGATTCGTGAAGTACTTGGTCAAGCTTAGCCGATCCAGTGCTTCTCCTATCAGCGGCAGCGGATATCGATCCTTTTTCGTGACTTTGTTGAGTCCTGTGTACTCCACACAGAGTATTAGGCTTCCGTCCTTTTTCTTGACGAACATGATTGGTGATTCCCTTTCGGCTTTCACTTCTCTTATCCATCCTCTTGCTTCCTTTTGCGTGATGTAGTTGTGTAGTTCCCGGATCTCGTCGTAGCTGAGCGGATAAATCTTTTTGTCGGGTACTTTCTCTCCCAGTTCTAGGTCTATACCTAAGTCGATTTCTTTCCGATGTGGCGGTAATGTTGTCTTTTTTCCTTTCTCGAACACATCGAGATATTCATGATACTCCTTTGGTTTCTTTTCTTGGAGGGTTTGTCTTTCCTCCTCCTCCTTCTTCTGTTTTTTCTTAATTGCCAGTTCGGTGGTGATGTTGATCTTTTCCAAGTAGATCTCGTCGTGGAATGGGTCCAATCTTACAATACCTGTCGCTTCTCCTCTTCAGTAAAAACTTCGGAATGCTTTTGCTGATATTTTGCTGATGCTTATCGGTTTTTTGTCTTTTTCGGATTTGTTCGTGCTTCCGAATATCTTTGTTCCTCGATCAGTCCTTTTCAGTTCATGAACGTCCTGTAGTTCTTCCATATTGACTTTTTCGATAATCAATTGTGCGATCCAATCGCCTTGTCCTACTTGGAACTAGTCCATTCCTTGGTTTACCAAGACGACCTTGACTTCCCCAGTATAATCCGCATCTATTACCCCCACGTTGGTTGTGAGTCTGTGTTTGACTGCTAAACCACTCCGTGGAGCGATGCACCCGTAGGTGTTACTAGGTAGCCCAATGGCTATGCCAGTTCCGACCGTCTTTTGTTCTCCTGCAAGTATACGGAATTGCTGATTGGTGTACAAGTCATGTCCTGCCGCCTCCTTCGATCCTTTCATAGGCATTTTGGCCTGAGGATAAAGTTTTTGAACTTGGACTCGTTCGTCTCTTTCAACCTGTACTTCCGACTACTTGGTGATGAGATTTTCTTCCAGAGCTTCGTCCTCTGGTACTGCATATGCAACAGGCGAACTGTTGAGACACCATGTCGAACATCGTTCGCTGTTGAATGTGATTTTCTTCTAATCCCAGTCAATCGTGGAATTGTGCGTTCGTAACCATGGCATTCCTAGTATGACTTCATGGTTCTGGACATTCGCCACTTGAAAGGTCGCCAATTCCCTATAGTTGTTGATATCCATAGGTACTTTCGCCAAATGGGTAACTGGACCCATAGCACTTGATTTTCCATCTCCGATGTAAATTTCCCTTGTTTTCTTGGCCTTCGTTTTGGTAATTCCATGTTTCGTACATATGCCTTCGTCGATGAAGTCTTTAGTGGCCCCTGAATCGATTATCGTATTTATCGTAACTGACTCTTGTCTCCCTTGTAGTTGTATCTTGATCAAGATAGGATGGTTTTCTCATTCAAGTGATTCCGTGTAGTTGAGGGCCGCGTAATGATTTTCCATGATGATGGGTTTTCATTCTGGTCTGTCGCTAGTACCATTCTTTACTGGGGACTTTCGTCGTTTCCCAACTATTTGGGATCCTTCTTAACTTCGATTTCTTTCATGCTTGGCTTGGCCGCCCAAGGTCCCACCTTTCTCTGGAATTGTCCTTGCCTGGGTGTCGTGGTATAGTTCCTTCCGTCTCGGAGTTTGTCGCAGTTTCGTACTTGGTGTCCCGCCCCCGGGTATTTGAGGCATAATTGTTCCCTTATGCTTCTCCTAAATTCTTTAGGGTGTAACCTTGGCTGCCGTCTTGTCGCGTCCAAGTCCATTGGATCTCCTTCCACGGTATTGGTAGTTGTTGGCCTGAAAGTTCCGTTTTAGTTTCGCGAAATGTTGGTGGTTTTTTCAGTTATGCCGTTCTTTTGTATGTGTTTGACCATGGCCAACTTGATTTCCTTTTTGATGGCCCACTTGGCTAGTGTCTCTGTGCTGAAGAAATCTCCACTGTCCGCTCCCCAGGCTGCCTGGAGTGCCGTATTCATGCCTGTAAGTAGGCATTCTCCTTCTGTATGGTCGTCCAAATCTGGTTCCGTAGCTGCTAGTTGGAATTCATTCCAGTATTCTGTCATAGTTCTTTTCCCTTGTCATAGTTTTTGTATTTTGAGTCTTGCTTCTCCCATATCATCGATGGCTCTGAACTGATTTTTGATTTCCTCTACAAAAGCTTCCCATATTTCCCATTCGTGAGAAATTCGTCCCTCCCCATATGGCGTAATCCATGCTCCTGCGTCCTCCCTTTAAAGGCCAGAGGTATAGAGGATCCTGTCAGTGTGGTGACATTCAGTCTATCCCACGGCTGTAAAGTATACTTTAAGCTGTGCCAGCCATACTCGTAATTTGGTTCGTTCTCCTGTGAATGTTTCAGCTTCCGTAATTTTCCGTCTTCGGTTACCTCCAGTGAGATTCGTGATGTTCTGTTAGAGTTGGCCTGTATTGAGTCCTGGAATTAGAGTTCCAGCATTCGCCGAACTGGTCGTTTCTCCTTTTGTCGTATTCGCTGCTCCTGTTGCTATTGACATTGTATTTCACCTAGTTGCTCCGGCTAGTGTAGTTGCTTCCGATCCGTCTAGTGATGCTGGTTCCGGTGATTCAGGGCTCGTTGCCCTTGATTCTCCTAGCGTCTGGTCTAGTGCTTCTCCTAATGTACTAGTATCTAATGCCGCTACTTCGATATCATCTTCTTATGGTGATTTCGTCCTGTCTGTTCCTGCTTAAGTGCTGCTTGTGTTGAAGTAACCAAATGTTACCACCATCTTCCCTTCGGGCTATACTTGCAGTAGGTAACCTTCTCCTCGATAGTGGTCGCACTCTTTTGAGTTCGTTAGGGTTAGGGTCCGTCTGTAAAATGGACGTGAAGGTGTTGCCCACCGTGCAAATGCTAAGCGAAGACGGGAAACAAAAGTGAAATCGAGGATGGGACCAGCACTAGGAAAAGAGTGCCCAAGTCCGAGTCCATCATAGGGAGTGGTGCCGCTTACTGAGAGTGCGGGAGGTGGAAGTTGACGATGATTTCTAGTTGTGTTCTCAATCATGAGGCCTTTATTTTGTTTTTTTTATACCATGTACTTTGATTTATCAACTACGGGGTACAAAGGCTACGTGCAGCGGTAACCTATGGTAAGGAAAAACCCCAAAGAAATCCTCCTCGGACCACCGGAAAAAACCATCCTCCCTAGTCCCTCTGGTCTGGAACCAACTGCACAATTCCGCCGCAATGACAAAAAACCCCTATCGGCTAGGTAGACAATAGAAATAAATCACCAACACGACAGGCAGAAAACAACAGGAAAAGCGGCCCCGAAAGCTCCTCCCCCTTTAAAACAAAGTAACAACAGAAACTCTGTTTATATCTCCAGTGCTCTGACAAAAACCAAACCGTGAAAATTCAGCCTAAAACCACAGAACACAGAAAGGGGGGACAGTAAACGTTAAAACAAGCAAATCCATCCATTACTTCGTAACCCAAGACGTTGATATCGTCCAAGGAAGCAGTGCGATACCATGACCGAGCGTGACCGAGGGGTGCGGCCCAGCCCGCCGCTGGGGCTGGGTGGTACCGTTGGCAGGAAGAATGCCAGCTAATCAGAGGATGTTTGGCTGTAACCGAGCCAGGGGACGAAACCTAGTGGAGGAGAGGAGGGGGAAAACCAGGTCAGTGACACAGGCGTCAAAGACTACCAAGGGGTCACAATTTTTCGCGATACGACAGTACCGACCGAAGGGTTCAGGAGAGAGTACAATAATGGAAAGCAAGGCCACTAGCGCCACTACTTGAAAGATACCCCGAAGCTGATGACGACACACTGGTATGAAAAGGGGTTTCCGACCGTTTAGATGCTAAGCAAGTACAGAGGACAACTGAAGGAAGTCAAGCAAGGCCACGAAACAAATACTAAGAGGAGGATGGGACGGGTACTAAGAAACGGGTACCAAAGTCCGAATCTATCATAGTGGTGGGTGCGACTCACTGAGAGTGCGGGTGGTGGATGTTGACAACGATTTCTCGTGGTGTTGAGATTTCAATCGCCGGAGGTGTAGAGGAGATAGTTCGTGTCTCAACCAAGAGGCCATTTTTCACTTTTTTTTATTTCTATTTTCTTTGTTTTTTGTATCTCCTATTTGTATTTGTTTGCTAAGCCGGCAGCTATCTAGGTACAAAGTTGCTTCCAGCTCATCGCCGATGTAGACAAAAAACCTCCAAGTATAGTCCATTCCCCATCCCCCTCGCTAAAACCATCTGACCCTACCCGACTAACCTAAACTACTTTGAATAGAGGTAGAAAGCGAAAGCCCCGTACTACTGGTAAAAATTACCAGAGAAACAAAGGCCTGAAAACATCGAAGCAAAAACCTTGACAGACATCAACCCCAAAGAAAAGCCCCAAAGCGAGAGTGAGAAACCTATTAGCCAAACAAAGAAAACTTCACGCCCGCCCAATCCCAACGCCAAAGACAAAAGGGCGGATGAACCAACACACAATGATCATAACACAAGGGCCGTAATAGCCGGGGCATATAACCCAGAAGCCAAGAGTCGAGGCGAGGACCAGCGGTGAATCCATAAAACTAGGCCAGCGCGGCGGAGACCTGTGCCGCAAGGAGCGAGACCCAGTGGTTACCGGAACCCGGACCGGAAGTCATGCATGAATCCCCTGCCCCAAGGGGTGGAACCAGAGGCAGAAGGCTGATATTCTAGCAACAAGACAGAGTCAAGACCACGATAAGGGCAGAGAGCCAGGAGAGGAGAGCAGTAGGGTGCCAGCCAAAGAACGTGGTTTAGCTGTAACCGAGCAACGGGACGAGACTGGGCGACGAGGAACGAGGGGTAGACCCAATACCGAGAAGTATGAGGCAAAGGACCACCACGGGATCACAATTTTTTGACAATGCAACCGTACCGACCGTAGCACTCAGGAGATAGTGCGATACCAGAGAGCGGAGCCACCGGGGCCACTAGTTCACCCATAACCCAAAGCTGCGCTATGCTTAAGACGAGGCGAAGGGGTTACCGACTGTGCAAGTGCTAAGCGAGGGCAACGAAAGCAAGTGCGGAGAAAGAGGGGGGAGAGCATGAAACCACTAGAGGAAGGCACCCAGATACCTAAGCTATCAGAAGGGAATCAGAGGGAGAAGCGAGGGGACGGGAGCATCACCCTCTTAGGCAGCAGGGTATCAGAAGAGGGGAGAGGGGGGGACCAGCCCACGATAATTTCTCATGCTGTTGAGATTTCAATCGCCGGAGGTGTAGAGGAGATGATTCGTGTCAACCAAGAGGCCTTTTCTTCTTTTTTTTTTTTTTTTTTTTTATCAGACTATAAATTTTGTTCAAGGTACAAAAATAGCATACATCCGGAGTGGATACGGCCGCAACAAACCTCCAACCAGTCCAGCCCTTCGTTGAGGCGGTGGAAACTGTGGGGCGTAAAACCCCTGATCTAAAACCAGCACCAAGCGCCCAGGCGCAGAACACAGCAAACCACATATATACAAAGAAGACCACAAGCACCAAAAAGAACATCTACCAAAAACCCAAGAAACAACCAGACAGTGAGCAAAATCAAAAATACCAAAACGGGTATGAAATCAAAGCAAGAGAAAGCCCATCTGCTACCAAGAGCGTTTGCCGATCTGAAAGGAGAAAACCAAAGATGCGTAGCCATACACGAGCGGTAAATGTACCGGGGCCATATAGACCAGGCAGTCTGGTCTGATGGTAGAGCGTGTGGCGGGGGAGCTGAGGCAATCCACGAGTCCAAGACGCAAGTGGCGTGAAGGGTGCTGGGGGCGCGAGCCACCGAGCGTGCGGGGGGATGGGCCGACGGCCCAAAGATTGGCCGACGGCGAGCGGGGGTGTTTGGCTGTAACCGAGCCATGGGACGAAACCGAGTGGAGGAGAGGAAGGGTACACCCAGGAGAGTGGCGCGGGAGACGAGGACCACAAAGGGGTTACGATTTTTCGCGATGCGACCATACCGACCGAAAGGTTCCGGAGGGAGTGCAATACCAGTAAGCAAGGCCACCAGTGCCACTACTTCACAGATTGCCCGAAGCTAAACGACGAAACACAGGTATAACGCGGGGTTGCCGACCGTGTAGATGCTAATCGAGGTCGGGAGACAACCATGAGGAAGCCAGGAGAAAACTCGAAGCAAAAACTGAGAGGGTGTTGGGACAGGCCCTAAGAAACGGGTGCCCATGTCCGAATCTATTATAGGGAAGTGCAGCTCACGGAGAGTGCGGGTGGTGGATGTTGAAAATGATTTCTCTGGTGTTGAGATTGCAATCACGCGGTGTATAGAGGAGATGGTTCGTATGTCAACCAAGAGCCCTTTTTTTTTTTCTTTTTTTTTTATCATACTTTAAATTTTGTTCAGGGTACAAAAATAGCATACATCCGCAATAGATACGGCCGCAACAAACCTCCACCCAGTCCAGCCCTTGGTCGAGGCGGTGGAAACCGTGGGGCGAAACACCCCTGGTCTAAAACCCGCACTAAGCGCCCAGGGGCTAAATACAGCAAACCAAATATATACATGAGAAACCACGAGCACCAAAAAGAACATCTATCACAAACCCATGAAAAAAACCCGACAGTGAGCAAGACCAAAAATACCAAAACCGATAGGAAATAAAGCCAATAGACAGCCCATCCGCTGCCGAAAGCGTTTGCCGATCCCAAAGGAGAAAACCAAAGATCCATAGCCATTCACAAGCGGTCAATGTACCGGGGCCATATAGACTAGGCAGTCGGGGCTGATGGCCGAAGGTGTGGCGGGGGAGTCGAGGGAATCCACCAGTCCAAGGCGCAAGTGGCGTGAGTGGTAGCGGGGGCGCGAGCCGCCGAGCCTGAGGGGGGGTGGAGAGCCGGCCTAAAGATAGGCCGACGGCGAGCAGGGGAGTGTTGGCTGTAACCGAGCCACGGGACGAAACCAAGGGGAGGAGAGGAGGGCTAAACCCAGAACAGTAACGCGGGAGGCGAGGACCACCAAGGGGTCACGACTTTTCGCGATGCGACCCTACCAACCGAAGCATCCAGGAGGGGGTGCAATACCGGAAAGCAAGGCGACCAGTGCCGTTACTTCACAGGTCGCCGGAAGCTAAACGACGAAATGCAGGTATGACGAGAGGTTGCCGACCGGGTAGATGCTAAGCGAGGACGCGAGACGACTGCGAGGAAGCCAGGAGAGAACACGAAACAAAAATTTCAGAGGGTGTCGGGAGAGGCCCAAAGAAACGGGTGCCCATGTCCGAATCTATCATTGGGTGTTGCAGCTTACTAGGAGTGCGGGTGGTGGATGTTGACGATGATTTCTCGTGGTGTTGAGATTTCAATGAACGGAGGTGTAGGGGAGATGGTTCGTGTGTCAACCAAGAGGCCATTTTTTTTTTTCTTTTTTTTTTTTTTTTTATCTCAGTTTTGCATTTTATTCGTACAACTACCAGGAAAAACCAGACATGCAGCGCTAGCGATGGCCAAGAAAAACCTACGCATCTCTCCACTCATGGGATCAAAGCCACACCCCCAAGACCCTATGGTACGGGCCCAACCCCACATCTCGCTCTAAAAAAAGTAAAGTACTCTCAGCGAGCAAGGAGGAAGACGCAGAAAACCCGTCAGAAAGCTCCCCTGAATAAACCAAAGTACAACAAAAGAAAGCCTCGGACACGCGGGAAATGAGGAAAACTCCACTACACAGAAACCAACAAAAGAATTGAACAACATCTCCGTAGAGGCAGCCTTAATAACTTAAATGTAAGTTAGCGGCCGACATTACTCCGGGACCAAGGCGTTGACAGCGATCAAGGAGGCGGTGCAATGCCACGATAGAGCGTAACTGAGTATGCGACCGTGGACAGCCGCGGGGGGCGCAAGGCCGGGTGGTAGTAGGGTACCAGCCAAAAGAGGAGAAGTATAGCTGTAACCGAGCAACGGGACGAAACCAAGAGGAGAGGAGGAAGAGTAGACCAAAGTATCGTAGGAACTATCAGAAACGTGTGTGTGTCTGACTAGGCAGCCTCAAGCGAAACGTGATCAAAGAGAGCAGAGAAATCGACCCTAGCCTGGCGAAAGGTTTTCACTTAATGCGAACCGTGATCCCAGCCGTCTGTAACATGGACGCGAGAGTGTTGCTGACCGTGCAAATTTTAAGCGAAAACGCAAAACAAGAGCGAAGAGAAGGATAGGCCAGGACCTAAGAGACGGGTGCCCATGTCCGAATCTATAATAGGGGGGGTGCAGCTCACTCACAGTGCGGGAGGTGAAAAGTGACGATGATTTCTCATGGTGTTGAGATTTCAATCGCCGGAGGGGTAGAGGAGATGGTTCGTGTCAACCAAGAGGCCATTTTTTTCTTTTTTTTTTTTAAATCAGTTTTGCATTTTATTTGTACAACTACCAGGAAAAACCAGACATTTAGCGCTAGCTATGGCCAAGAAAAACCTACGTATCTCTCCCCTCATGGGATCAAAGCCACCCCCCCAAGACCCTATAGTACGGGTCCAACCGCACATCTCGCCCTCTAAAAAGTAAAATACTCTCAGCGAGCAAGCAGGAAGACGGAGAAAACCCTTCAGAAAGCTCCCCTGAACAAACGAAAGGATAACAAAGGAAAGCCAGCACACGCGGGAAATGAGGGAAACTCCACTACACAGAAACCTAACAAAGAATAAAACAACATCTCCGTCGGGGGAGCTCCAATAACTTAGAAATAAGTCAGTGACCGACATTACTCCGGGCCCAAGGCGTTGACATCGATCGAGAAGGCCGTGCAATACCACGACAGAGCGTAACCGAGGATGCGACCGGGGACAGCCGCGGGGCGCACAAGGCCGAGCGGTAGTAGGGTACCAGCCAAAAAGAGGGGAAGTGTAGCTGTAACCGAGCAACAGGACGAAATCAAGAGAAGAAGAGGAAGGGTAGACCAAAGTATCGTAGGAACTATCGGAAACGTGTGTGTGTCTGACTAGGCAGCCTCAAGGGAAACGTAATCGAAGAGAGTAGAGAAATCGACCTTAGCCTGTTGAAAAGCTTGCTCTTACTGTGAACCGTGATCCCAGCCGTCTGTAACATGGACTCAAGGGTGTTGCCGACCATGCAAATGTTAAGCGAAACGCAAAACAAGAGCTAGGAGAAGAATGGGCCAGGACCTAGGAGACAGGTACCCATGTCCGAGTCTATTATAGGAGGGGGTGCAGCTCACTTAGTGTGCGGGAAAAGAAAACTGACGATGATTTCTTATGGTGTTGAGATTTCAATCGCCGGAGGTGTAGAGGAGATGGTTCCTGTCAACCAAGAGGGGATTTTTTCTCTTTTTTTTTTTTTTTCTCAGTTTTGCATTTTCTTCATACAACTACCAGGAAAAACCAGACATGCAGCGCTAGCTATGGACAAGAAAAACCTACGCATCTCTCCCTCATTGGATCAAAGCCACGCCCCCAAGACCCTATGGGACGGGCCCAACCGCACATCTCGCCCTCAAAAAAGTAAAAATACTCTCAGCGAGCAAGGAGGAAGACGCAGAAAACCCTTCAGAAGCTCCCCTGAACATACAAAAGGATTACAAAAGGAAGCCCGCACACGCGAGAAATTAGGGAAACTCCACTACACAGAAACCTACAAAAGAATAGAACATGATCTCCGTAGGGGCAGCCTAAATAACTCAAACATAAGTCGGCGGCCGACATTACTCCGGGCCCAAGGCGTTGACATCGATCAAGGAGGCGGTGCAATACCACGACAGAGCGTAACCAAGGATGCGACCGTGGACAGCCGCGGGGGGCACAAGGCCGAGTGGTAGTAGGGTACCAGCCAAAAGAGGGGAAGTGTAGCTGTAACCGAGCAACTGGACGAGACCAAGAGAAGAGGAGGAAGGGTACACCCAAGTATCGTAGGAACTATCGGAAACGTGTGCATGTCTGACTAGGCAGTCTGGAACGAAACGTAATCGAAGAGAGCAGAGAAATCGACCGTAGCCTGGTGAAAGGTTTTCTCTTACCGCGAACTGTAATCCCAGCCGTCTGTAACATGGATGCGAGGGTGTTGCCGACCGTGCAAATGTTCAGCGAAAACACAAAACAAGAGTGAAGAGATGGATGGGCCAGGGCCTAAGAAACGGGTGTCCATGTCGCAGTCTATCATAGGGGGGGGGGTTGCAGCTCACTCAGAGTGCGGGAGGAGAAAAGTGACGATGATTTCTCATGGTGTTGAGATTTCAATCACCGGAGGTGTAGAGGAGATGGTTCGTAACAATAACCAAGAGGCCAATTTTTTTTCTTTCTTTTTTTTTTTTTCTCAGTTTTGCATTTTATTCATTCAACTACCAGGAAAAACCAGACATGCAGCGCTAGCTATGGCCAAGAAAAACCTACGCATCTCTCCCTCATGGGATCAAAGCCACGTCCCCAAGACCCTATGGTACGGGCCCAACCGCACATCTCGCCCCCAAAAAAGTAAAAATACTCTCAGCGAGCAAACAGGAAGACGCAGAAAACCCTTCAGAAGCTCCCCTGAACATACGAAAGGATTACAAAAGGAAGCCCGCACACGCGGGAAATGAGGGAAACTCCACTACACAGAAACCTACAAAAGAATAGAACAACATCTCCGTAGGGGCAGCCTAAATAACTCAAAACATAAGTCGGCGGCCGACATTACTCCGGGCCCAAGGCGTTGACATCGATCGAGGAGGCGGTGCAATACCACGAAAGAGCGTAACTGAGGATGCGACCGTGGCCAGCCGCGGGGGGCACAAGGCGGAGTGGTAGTAGGGTACCACCAAAAAGAGGGGAAGTGTAGCTGTAACCGAGCAACGGGACGAGCCCAGGAGAAGAGTAGGAAGGGTAGACCCAAGTATCGTAGGTACTATCCGAAACGTGGGCCTGTCTGACTAGGCAGTCTCGAACGAAACATAATCGAAGAGAGCTGAGAAATCGACCGTAGCCTGGTGAAAAATTTTCTCTTACTGCACACCGTGATCCCAGCCGTTGGTAACATGGACGCGAGGGTGTTGCCGACCGTGCAAATGTTAAGCGAAGACGCAAAACAAGAGCGAAGAGAAGGATGGGCCAGGGCCTAAGAAATGGGTGCCCATGTCCGAGTCTATCATAGGGGGGGGGGTTGCAGCTCACTCAGAGTGCGGGAGGAGAAAAGTGACCATGATTTCTCATGGTGTTGAGATTTCAATCGCCGGAGGTCTAGAGGAGATGGTTCGTCACAACCAAGAGGCTATAAGGGTCCTCTTTTTATACCCATTCTTCCCACACCCTATGACTTATCCTTCGCATCACGTGCCCCTATGACTCATAGTGAGTCATATTGTAACATCCATCAGATGACTCTTAGGAGTCACTGCGCAATACTTAATCAACCAATCAAAACATAATAAACCTATCATGTGCGCAACTTGCGTCACATGTGTGAAACCCATGACTCATAAGTATGAGTCATGTGCGAAAGTCATAATCATATGACCACAATCATGAGTCATGTAAAAAAAAAAGTAACCAATCATAACAAAGAAATGCTACGCTACAGCGTAGTCATGTAAAATACTAAACCCTATGACACCCAAGTGTGAGTCATGTGAAAACCTATCCTGCTAGTCACCGTTTGTGATAGGATATTACATAGGAGCGTTCAGACAGAAAGGAAAAGGTACCGCTACGACCAGAATGCACAGCATGTGGATGATGATATCAGGATAATAGAGCGCCGCCAGGGACGTCCTGGAGATACAGGCCGTTAGAGGGAGATACCAGGAGAAGAGAGATCAGGATCATGGGATCCTAATGTGAGATGTGGGAATAAATCAAGCTTAAACACTGGAGATAGGGATCCTAATATGAGGCCTGAGCATGATTGAAGTCCAGACACTGGAGGTGGGCATCCCGATGTGAGGTAACAGAACAATTGAAGCCCAGACTCTGAAGATAATTATCCAATGTCCAGAGAGAAGACGCAAGGATCAGAAGCGATTCAGACAGAGTAGTAGATTATCAGGTGTTACCCTGATGCAGCAGCAGAGATAAAAGATGTTCGGGGAGCAAGAGCAGAGCACCAGATGGTGTCCGAGCGCTGGAGTAGAGCACCAGATACTGTCAGGGCGCAGAGGGTGAAGAGGTCCATTTTAGGATAGCATCAGGGCGCAGGTTTTTAAGGGACGCAAAATCACGACTCAACTTCAGATCGACATTGCATCCTAATTCACCATTGACATTATGTGCCCCAGGTGCACCAGACGCAGAGGGGATACTGGGAGCAGAGTAATATTTTTACTGATGTAGACATAATGGAATGCTGAACCACTGGTCAACATTGGTCAACATTAGGGAAAAGAGCAATTAGGACTTACAACAATAGAATGTATCTTTCGTATCATAAAGATGAGGAATCTGTGGTTATGTTCAAAGAATACTTCAGGTCTTATATGCTAGAACTTAGTGGGGGAGGCTGGTAGAATCACATACTGTCACTCGGTATTGAAAGACAATATTTACCTCTTAGAAGGGAATTGCTTATTGTTCAACAACATGATCGTAACTTTAAGGCTCTCAAATATCATGTTTGTACTAACTCTGATTGAAAAGGTTCAACGAGATCGGGGTTGATAGTGTAGGGGACTAAGCTAAATCTAGCCACAACACATATCGGTTAGCAATTCTAATTCTAGCAAGACACTCGTCACCCTTAATGTGGACTAGGATATTGGAACCTGATCTCCCGATGTTGAATTAACACCACTAATGGTCTTAAAATCTGGATTGACGGCATGCACTCATGAGTTTGACTAGTTTAGTCCGTCGACACTAGCCTACTTAAGGACAGAATGCGCGGCTTGACTGATATAGGGAAAAGAAAGTCTCGGATATTAATGCAGGGAGGGGTAAGGACTAATAAAGGATGAGAGGACCTGAAGCAAGGGGGCCGAATGATATCTTTACTATCAAATAAGAGCTAATGAATCACAAACTGAAAATTCTAACTAAAGTAAAATAAGATCTAGCTTAAGGTACTAGAGTTTGGGAAAAAAAAAAAAAAAAAGAACCCATAGAGAAACTAGGAAAATCTACAATTCTTTTGGTCCTGCCCCGCCTCTTTTTGAGTTGTGCAATTGGGGAAATGGGGATTCGGTATTACTTGGAGCACTACTGGCAGTGGGCGTCATATAAGGCCTGGGTGCTGGATATATCCAGGGGGCGGCTGGTTTTGTCAGGGCTCTGGCAGCTGGTAGTACGGTCCCTCTCACTGTAGTTGTTCGAACCTGGGAATCAATCGGTACCACCGTGGAATAGACTGGGTCTTCGTTGCGGATAATTGGCAAGGGAGGAGTAGCGTCCTGGGCACTATCGAATCCCAAACACAGCCCAGCTGCTACCCTGTTATCTGTCAGGTAATCCAAAGGTCAGGGCATCTCCCGTAGAAGCTTCCTGACATCACAGTATTAGGCTTGAGTAGATGGCGCTGAAGGCCCAGAGGCCGACTACTGCACGTGTGGGGCAGGAAGATTAGAGCTAATGACTTCATCTATTTAGAATGAGATACTCCTCGGTTGTATCGAGGGGGCCAGGGCTCCCGATTCCCCTTCCTATATCCTCTATCAGCTATTGTGTTTTGATCTTCATGTTAACTGAGAGCCTGTTAGGCGTTAGTCGATACTTACATTGTCTAAGACAATCGTCTCCCTGACGTGAGGGGCCTGCCGTTCCCTCTCGCTCTGGGACTCTGGCAATTTCTCCGCCCCCTGCTCCTTCTCTTCATCCTGCTCGTCCTCATACTCATGCTCATGATCATGCTCATTCTCATTCTGATCCAATTGCATGGCCCCTAGGGTAGTATCGCAAACCTTGTAATTGAGAAACAGGCATCTCACGTTTACAGGCTCATGCCTCTTAGGCTCCTGGGCAGGATCCTCATGTAACTCGATGAACAAGCGCTGGAGGGGATCTTAGCTATGGCTGGCAAGGAGTCATGCTTGAATGTCATTATTGCTATGAAGAAAGATGAGATGTCAGAAGGGGAGAGGTTTTCGGGTTCTTGATGTAAGGTATTACCAGGTCAGCCTATTCGATTGCCTGATCGGTGTCGCGAGCATACCAGGGATAGCCATGGACCAGATAACCCCCTTCTGAGCCACCCATTCAGCGAACTATATGCATTCTTACTGCCCGTGGCCAATATGTTGAGGCCCAATCTGACTAGGACTCTGCCAAAAATCAGCTACTACAAGGCTCACGGGAGATAGATGGAAATAACAACTTACCCGGATATTTTGCGACTTAACCTCTACAGGTACACTATGCAATTCGACGCAGGTTCGACCTGTGGAGTTTCCTGGCCCAGTCTTCAACCAAGTTCTTCAGCTAATGTGTGAGTACACTGATGTTTTTAGCATTGTAATCTTTTTTAAATTAGCGCGAGGAGAGCTCTCATAGGTAGAATAGACCGAGCCAAGGTAGTGATTGCATCCACTTGGGTATCTGTCAAGCGTCTGGGGTCCAGTTTGCAGATCGTCATATAGGCCTTGAGCTTGTCACGCCAAGTTTTGTAGTTATCTGATTTGAGATTAGAATTTGGGAACTCGAACCACAATTTGGCGTACCCAACGTCGCTTTACATGTTCATATAATTTGTGCTCAATTGTTAGCGTAGCTGATTCCGATAGCTAGGTAGAGATTTGCTTTCAGCTACCCAGTATCCGGGTCTTCCACAGCAGGATCAAAGTATCGAAACTCTGCCCAGTCTCTGTTCACAAGCACGTTACTTGTCTATACCATATCCTGAACCTACAGATCTAGTGTTTGCTATGATTACATACCCTCTCTCCTGTGCCAGGTGACGGGCAGCTCTAAGTGGCAGAGTCCTTCTTCATTTGGTACTCTCAGGGCTAACCCTCTCGTGCTGGACAGCAGGATGTCTAAGCTGAGTGCAAATGTTGAAATTGCTCATGAATATATCGACGTAGTCTACTTGCTTGTCCTTCTGTAACTGCTATTTCAGTAAGGCCGGAAGTGCCATTGGGGGATTTATGATCTTTAGTTTGAATAGATTGCAAATAATAAAAAAGAAAAGAAAGATTAAGTGTACCGATAGGTAAATTAAGAGACGATCAGCTCAGAGGGAGGTTGACATAGGTAGGCCAGAACCCGGTGCCAGATGCTTTGTAAAAGAGAGAAGAGGAATGTATGGTGAGTATGGACTCCGGGGTGTGAGGAAGGGCAGAAGGGGTCCTGATATACATCTTGTGGATACTGGGTATGCCTTTCGTGATGGTTGGCCCTAGGGGGGTGTACCAAATGAGAAAAGAATGTGAAGTAGAGTATGTTAGTATGAGAACAACGACGTCGCACACCAAGATGGGATAAAGGTATTATGTGAGTGATATGAACTAGCCACATCAAGGATCCACAAATTGCGATGGATAAAGATGTAGAAAATAGACAATCCAATGATCGTGAATAGTAGGAGACTCAATAGAGATTTCCAGGGCTTGCGATGAGATAAAGCTTTAAGCCTCAGGAGGTACAGATGTCAAGAGATCTGAGGCACAATGTCTCATGGTGTCTGCCAAGACAGCATCAACACTCTCAAGTGCAAGTGTACAACAACCACTATTGCTAATATGAGCGAAGCCAGACGAACATGAATTGATCAGATGAAGATCGAAGGGCAAGCTATAACAAATATGTTCAAATACTCTAACTTCAATGCGAAGCAATATGAATAATAGACTATATGTTTAGGTAGACTCAACGAACGATAGATATGCCATAATATCTATCCAACTCTTAGGGCAGGGACAGAACTCGAATCAATCTCTTGGGCTTAGGCTCTTCACTCATATCGTCATCAATTTAAGTACTCAGGCTGCGCTTCTATACCTCCTCGCTTTCCAAAAGTTTCCTAGCTATAGAAACCAAACGAAATCTATTGAACTTATCCTTATCAAAATCTTTCTTCATTAAACACACCCCTCCGCTTCCGTCCTTCCACCCAGTGTTGTATATTCAAATCGCTTGACAACTTGAGGGTGAGAGGTATAAGCTTTGCAGGTGATTTCATTCTCTCTGCAACTGGGGATGCCAACATCCCACCATTGCCCTTGCTTCTATCCCAGGCACTGGAGATATCTGATGATGCACTAGATAATGCTGAAAGTAAATTGTCAGAGCCATCTCCCTCTTCCAGTTCACCTGCCTTATTAATAGGCCCGGGATCAGGTGTGCCATCCGGTTTTCTTCTGCCATGCATTACAAAGATACGTGCTAATGCATCACCGATACATCCTGGCTGTTCTGTATTACCTGCTGGCTCTTCACCAATACATACTGGTGCTTCACGAACCCAATTGGAGACTGCACATTGAAGAAGAGAGTTATGCCCCCTCAACATTGGTGTGGGTTCCCTACTTGCGTAATTCGGATAATGGCAATAGATCAAGAGACTAAACGGGTCTTCAAGAACTAGATTCGATAGGACCCAAGTGGTTGCTGGTCCATCGTCATCTATCGAGCCATAATCTACCCGAGAGTGTTATGTTAGGATAGTCTAGCAGTCGTCGCATTCCTTATTCAGTAGCTGCAAATATGTACTGAATGGTGTCCTATTGAACGGATCTCGCAATCATTGCTGACAGTCCACGCATGTCATAGGAATACAACTTCGCAAACCGAACTATGTTGACATGGAGCCATTTCAGTCGGCGAAAATTTGGGGCGTAAGCGTCGCTATCAGCCCTGTGGTCAATCCAAACAATACCCACTGTACGTGAACATCCAAGTAGAGAGCTCCAACCTACAACTCCATACTTAGTATGTGAAAAATACTAACAAGCAAATTAGATTGAAAAGGACTCACCTGTTGGCGCCCGGTGATTTACCAGAGGATCAGGTAGGATTGGTGCCAACCCAGGGATATTTGCTGGCCGGCCGGCTGAGCTACTGGGAGGCCTGCTGCTTGAGCCACGAAACGAGCTACCGGCTGAGGTATCGAGTACGATTGGTATTTGGGGGTAGTGACCTTGTACCGGAACAAGACCCGGATCTACTTGTTTTTGCAATGGAACAACCGGATCGACTTGTCTTATGCCGACACACCATCCGGATTGAGTGGTCCTTGCGCTAGAACAATACCTGGCATGACTTCTCCTTGCTCTTGCGGTTGGTTAAAGGGTGATGGTGGTGAGCTCGGCACTAATTTTTCTCAATGAGCATAATATACTTCCCGTCTTTGCACTTGAACACCACCTGGAACAGCTTGTCCTTCCACTTGCGGTTGGTCAAAGGGTGATGGAGGTGAGCCAGGCACCAATTCTACGCAATGAGAATAAGGGATTTTCCGTTTTTGCACCTGGACAGAACCCGGAACCCCTTGTACTTGCCATTGTGGTTGGTTAAATGACGGTGCAGGGGGGGTACTACAACTCCATACGCCGCAACAACACCCGGAATGGCTTTTCCTTGCGCTTGCAGTTGGTTACAGAGAGGTAGAGGGGAGGTTCCCCTAGTCCTTATGCTGGAATAACACCTGGAATGAATGCTCCTTGCACTTGAGATTAGTTACACGATGGTAGAGGGAAATGTACCCCTTGTCCATGTAGCAGAACAACACCTGAAAACAGCTTGACCTTCTGCTTGCGGTTGGTTTAATTCCACTGAAGGGGGAGGTGACCCTAGTCCTTACGGCAGAACAACACCTGGAATGAGATAGCCTTGCGCCAGAACAACACCCAGAACAACTTTTCCTTGTGCTTGTAGTTGGTTAAACGGCCATGGAGGGTGAGGTACCGCTAGTACTTACACTGGAACAACACCATGAATGACTTGTCCTTCCGCCGGAATAATACCTGACGCAACCTGTCCTTGCACAGGAACCACACCTGAAGCGGCTTGTCCATATGCTTGCAGTTGGTTAAAGGGCGGTTCAGAAGGAGGTACCCCTAGCCCTTTGGCCAGAGTAAGACCTGGAATAACTTGTCCTTGTGCTTACTGTTGGTTCAACAGTAGTGGAGGGAGTGGTACCCCTAGTCCTTGCGCTGTAACAATATCAGGAGCAGCTTGTCTTGCCACTTGTAGTTGGTTAACTGCCAGCTCAGGGTTTTAGAAAGTGGGCAGTGGGTTTGGATCAGCGAGTGTTCCTAACAGCGCAGTCTATCCGTCTTGTTTCATGACAAGGACTGACGACATTTTGCCATCCCATTCTGTCTTTGAGCCAAATTGCCCAATGAATCCGAGTAGAGAAGGTCGGACCCGACCCTCCCCTAGTTCAATGTTTCAGTTACGGCATTTGATTCCTTCTATCAGGATATGAGTTTAGAAATGAAACCCCTAGGATTAAGGCTACCAAAAATAGTAAGTCCGATTGCCACTTCCTCTCACTCGAGTTTAAGCTGGTTGCTATTGTTGGACTCTGGAGGGTAAACTAGCAACGCACTACCTAGAATACTTGTAGTCCATACCCTGAATTGGGGCCATGTTGGAAGTGTTGAGTACCCCTGTAGCTGTGCTATCAAATTCCCAATTGGTTAATTGTAATGGGGATTTCTCAAGTGGATTTAACATTCTAGATACAGATTTGACAAAACGTAGAATCGAGATAGGAAAAATAGGTGTGGTGAAACTTAGTAGTGAATTACTGCATCAAGCAAATCTTACAATTTGTATCTGATACCAACTTATCTTCTATGTTGAACAACCGGTGACCTTACACCCGAAGCCAACCTACCTGTCCTCATGGTTTCCAGTCTCTTATCAGCGTTGCCAGTATTTATTGCAAGTATCTACAGTCATTGGCCATCCCTTTATTAATAGACACTGCAGTTGCCCACCGTCCTCTGCCTTCCCGTGAATCCCCCACACTCCCCCGCTCTTGACTACAATTGCCACCATGCATCCGCAGTCTTCATCCATACTTCACATATAGTGTGGCAGATTGCCAGGCCAGTCATCCTTGCTAATAATAGCCGTCTTTAGATTTCGCAGATGATGACGGGAATTAATTTGTCGTACAGTGCTGTTCAGGGCTCTTGGTTGTCCATCTTGAGGACCCTATCTGGCTCCTGGACTGTTGAGAATACTGGGATCAGCCGTAGGAGGGCCATATTGATCTGGGTGCCTGTAGCTAGTAGCATGTCCGGAATAATTATCTGAGCAGTTGGGACTCCTGGCTGGCCTAGTGGTCTGAGATGCCGGTCCTTGGCCATCGCTTGAGTCCGGTTGTTCTTCCTATTGTCAACTTACTACTACAGTCTTTAATAAGTTGAATGACTGCCTCATCGGCCTCCTGCATACAAATCATGTTATTCGCAGCTGATATTGTAGTGAGCTAATCGCATATAGAGTACAATCTCCTCATTCTTCCAACGATTTACCGGAATTCTGCGATATAGAAATTAGCGAGTGGCATACAGTTCCTTGGTACTAGCTGATGCTTCACAATTCGCCCCATTGCTTATACATGCCTTTCCTGCCTTATTGTTTGGGATGCCCATGAATGTCTCATGGGCGTTAATACACTGACTTTCAGGATTATGGTATACTCCCCTGATCTCTCCGACGAGAGAATTAGATAGAAGTTGGTATGTATGCCCCACTGGAGCCTTCTGTGCTACTGGATGATGGATATAGAAGTGTTATTAGGTGGATGATATTGTGGGCTATTTTGAATAATTTTTGATCTATATAGTTGAGAGTATTGGTGATAGTGCGGAATATGGATATTGTCAATGTGGATGTTTTTGGTATCAAGTCCCTTCTATACCCAATTGACTTTATATATACAACTCCCAAATATTCTAGAGCGTTTGAAAGAATAACACTGTATTTTCAAGATTGGCTAAGAATAGGCCAATCTGAGGCTTCAGGACGTTCTCCGATTCAACTTGAATAAAGCATGATATGCACGTTTGCTCAGAACCATGTCTGATCTTGAAACTTCGCTGATCTTGAAACTCCGCTGATCTTCAAAATTCGCTAATCTTCAAAATTCTCTGATCTTGAAAGATACTATAGATCACAGGACGTGATGGCTGCGCTAAACTCTAGGAAGGACTAGTTCCACTTCAGAGCATCTAACATACTGATTATCCACATGCATTGGGCTCAAGACTAAACACTGCGTTACATGTACCCTACAATCTACACAAACTCCATGATATAGACGAAGCTGACTACCACTATGCCTAGGAAATGTCCATTCTGCTGACAAAAATACATCGGGTCAGACGCATAAGAGAAACACATGGGAACTGCGCACCTAAATCGAGACATTGTTCTCACATCCAACTTACACTATACACCATCTGTGGCTATTATCAATAACGCGGAAAGAGGCATATTGGACCACAGAGAGGCTAGCCAGTTCCTGGATTGCAACTATGAATCCGATCTGGATCCCACAGTACAAGGCCTCGATGCATTTACTGCTCACGAGTCTGACACTCATATACCGGACGAAACTAGGTCTTAGTTACTCGGCAAACAGGAGCATTACCCACCTGCCGGAGAACCAATCAGAGATGTCAATGGATTTGCGCAAGAAAAGAGCGATCTCTGCGAGGACTCATGGGCACCATTCACTAGTGTGCATAGTTTCAAACTGGCATCTTGATTCATTCAGGATCAAGTATCTAAAGCACAAATCAATAAAAACTTCTCAACAGGACTCGATAATTCTATGTTAGCAGGATATAGGCCTATTTATATGCTGAAGAGCCACCTCCGCTCTTTGAACCCATACAGCCGGTATCTGGAATAGTTTGAAGACAAGTTCAGGATAGGAAGAGAACTCTGCCATGCTTCTATCATAACGTCCTGGATTGTCTGAGATATCTCCTTCCTCAGCTCACATACTATCAAGATTACTTTATATATCCGCCACGGCGTGAATTCAATACTCATGGTCAAAGGATACACGCAGAAATGCACCCTCCACACTGGTGGTTGGATGTTCAAGTAGAGGGCCCCAATCACCTTTACCGCAATGTTAGTTGACGAGTTATAGAAAACACTTCGGCCTGGTGCAACTGTAATTCCTATTATTGGGAAGTCTGATCAGGGCCATCTCAGCAACTACTCCAGTGACAACAAAGCGTGGCCTGTCTACATTACCCTGAGAAATCTTCTGTAAGCCCGGTGTAACATCCATGGATCAATGGCTGTTCTACCTCTCACAATATTCCCTGTCCCCCGAAATTGGCAAAGTCTATCAAAGTAGATAAATACCAGAGACAAGTGAACGCCGACATACTACAAGATGTATTTGAATTCATTTTGGCGCCACTTCAGCACACAGCACTTGATGGCGTCCCAATTGATTGTGCCAATGGGAATGTTCAGAGGTGCTTCCTAATCTTGTCTGTATGGGCAGCAAACCATATAGAAACTGTGACTCTGCACGGGTTTAAATCCAACACTTATCCTATATATGAGGCACCGCCAGGGAATTAGGAACCAATGGCGAGAACTATCGAGCACGAGAATATGCAAGATATGAACGATATGCATATCAAAGGTTGGACAGCACTCATGTCAATCTCCGCTGCCTTGGTATCAATTTGGGCCAAAACAGATTTGATGAACTTTACAGGCTCTCGGTGCCTGACTTGCATATCCCTGGCCTACTCTATACGATTTATCTCAGATTATTCAAGCACATGATAGAGTGGATCCAAGGCGTTCTCATAAAGCACAGGCTACTGGAGGCTTTTGACGACGCTTGGAAGATATTACCCCCGTAGCCAGAATTGTTGGTACACAAAAAGGCCTACCATGATATAGCACAGTGGCAGGGGAAGGACATGAGGAATCAAGGGCCCTATATTTTGGGAGTTCTCGTAGTGGCACTGCACCAGCCACTGAGTTCACAACCGATACCTTTCAAAGATGCTCTCAGATACGTCAGGGTGCTCGTCGACTTCTTCATGATAGCATCATACTACATCTACATTTCTGACACCATAGTTTATAGGGATCATTATCTACACCGATTTCAGAAGACAAGACGTGCCTTTTTCATGTTTCAAGTAACTAAGCATACACTGAACAAGGTTGACGAGCAAAGGAAGGAAATACGATATCAGAGAATGCTGATGAGGCAGCACATTGCCCCCTCTAAAAGGCGCCATATTCGTGACGAGGATCGTGAAGTAGAGCACGAGTGACGTATAGACTTAATCCATAGCAAATCGAATTTCAACTTTATCCAAATATATCTACTAAGTCATTTTAGTGATCATATACTGAAGTTTGGCAATATACCGATATATTCCATCGAGTTGGGAGAGCTAGCGCTTAATAAACAAACCAAGTATGGGTATGAATGATCAAATAATCATAATTTGGGATGCCAAATCGTGCACAGCTAAGGTCATCAGCACAGCATCCGAATAAAGTTATTAAATCTCCAATTTCTTCGACGCCGGAGTGCTGCTCTCGCTGCGGATCACCAGCGACCTTTCCAGAGTACAACAAGTACAGTAAACAACCCGATCGATGCTAGGAGGATCCTGAAAGCACGTCGGGATGACTTGTCTAAGGTCTAGGATATGAGCAAGATCTCGGCATTCTCCGTCAAAAGTATATATCATGAACTGATCCGATATAGCTGGCGTAACCTACATAGCGAACACTGGCTTGTGGAAGATCAGGCGATACTTCAATCACTCCGGGTTGAACTACTAATGCAACTCGAAATCACAGTTCTAGCATTCCAAGCATGCGACTTTTATGACATCCAGCATGAACAATGCATGGACACCCCACAATTCTGCAACCAGCAGAGTCAGAATGATTGGGTTTGAGTTCAGGCTGGTACTAAAGAGATGTATGATGCAATGCCGAGCCATCTGCAGGCAGGGCTTGTGGTGCTCTGCAAAATCTGGGACCTCAAAAGTAAGAATACTGTGCGTGAGGTTGCGGCTATTTGAATGTTGAGTGCAGTCAATTCTGGATACCTCTCAGACATTCATGGACATGTTCCAGTTCAGATGAGATGGGAGACTCGAGGACAGAATTTTTTTTTGGAGATGGAATGACAGTGAGAAACCTATGAACGAAACAAAGGAAACTTCAAGCCCGTCTAGAAATCCAAAACCCTATTGAGAATAGGGCGGCTATGGTAACCAATACGAGCACAATATGGGAAACATATTATTTGATCCATATAGCCCGGCGGTGAGAGTTGAGGCAACGACCAGAGGGAGACCTACATAACTAAACAGCGCAGTGGAGATGTGTGGCATACGGAGCGAGACTCTATGGTCACCGGAACCCAGACCGAAAGGATTGCGTATACCCACCATCTAGGTGGTAAGAACATGGGTGGTAGGCTGAAATCCCCTAGGAACAAGACAGTTTCCCCAGCATGCATGAGGCCATGCCAGTTCTCAAGCCATGACTATCATAAGAGTAAAGAGCCAGTGAGATGAGCAGTAGGGTGCCAGTCCAAGATCATAAGTTAGCTGTAACTGAACAAAGGGATGAGACCGGAGTAGGAGGAAGGAGGGGTAGACTCAATAATGAGAAGTACGAAGCAAAGGACCACCAAGGGATCATGATTTTGCAAATATGCGACCGTACCGACTAAAGTACTCAGGAGAGAGTGCAATACCAGAGAGCAGAGCCACCGAGGCCACTACTTCACCAATAAGACGAAGCTGCACTATGCTTAAGACAAGAGGGAGGGGTGCTGACAATGCAAATGTTAAGTGAGGGCAGCAAAACATGTGGAGAGAAAGAGGGGAAAGTGTATGAAACCCCAGAGACAGAGGCACCCAAATACCGAAGCTATCAGAAGGGAATCAGAGGGAGAACCAAGGAGGTCGGAACGTCACCTTCCTAGGTAATACAGGCGATGAGAAGGGGGAGATGGGCACCAACCCACGATGATTTCTCATGCTGTTGAGATTTCAATTGCCCAAGGTGTAGAGGAGATCGTTTGTAGTCAACCAAGAGGACATAATGGCTCTCCTTTTATGCCTGTTCTACCCACAACCCCAACCCTCATGACTTATACCTTAGTGTCAGGTGGCCTTATGACTCATAGTGAGTTATAATACAAAATCCATCAGCTGACGCTTATGAGTCACTGTGCAGTAAACCAATAACCAATTATAATATAAATAAAACCATGATGTGTGCAACGTATGTCACATTCGTAAAACCTATGATTCATAACTACGAATCATATGCGAAAGTCATAATCATATTACCACAATCCTGAGTCATATCAAAACTATAAACAAATTATAAAAAAGCAATGACATGCAATTGCATCATCATGGGAAATACTCAACTCTTATGACTCACTAGTATGCGTCATGTAAAATCCCTCACAATCTGCCTTGCTTACTCACCATTTGTATGACTAAATAATTGCATGCTAGCGCAATGTTATATGAAACCAAGTCCTTCACTAGTCACAAGTAAAAACTTTGCCAGATGTTACTACATTGCATAATTTTATCAATAATCGCCTAGGGGATAGAGCAGACAAAGCAACTAAATGTTCTTTGGTGAGATTTCTGTTCCCTCATTGGCACGATAACGGGCGGGACAGTATACAGATAGATGAGTCAAATGAGAGCAGGCTTCAAGATGAACATGTGATAGTGGTCAAATGTGAGGAGATTGCAACTGCAATATGGGCTGACTATCAGTTGTATCGTAATCATCATTAGAGCGTAAAATACATGAACTTTGCAATACTAGATTGACTACAAACTATTCACATAAATAGTCCTAGATCCAGCAATCTCTTATACAAGGATACGAAGCTATAGTCAAAAGCCCAACTGCATTCTCTCACTTTTGCAATAAAGCTCCCATCTTTGTCATTTGACCATCAGTCAGTTTCTCTGATCCAGTATATAGTTCCTATATCTTTTCCCTTCAGACCTGGCCTACACTCTGTTGCTTATTAGCCCACTGAGGGACAGCCTCATCATAATGGCTTTCCACAACATTTACTAAGGCTTTCTGAGCTGTCTTTACTGTACAAGCTTTCTTTCCATGAAAACCTGAGCTTTTGGCAGCATGATCATCAGAGCCAATACATCAGGAAATAGTTTTACGTACGTTCAGGGAGGTCCTGAAGGCTCCTGGTCCACCAATGGGGGTTTTGCTTCCCGTGGTCCACATAGTCCACACTGATCTGCTTTGAACCACACTTTTACAGATTTTACTAAAAATGTGGACCAGGTGGACCAGGGAGCACCAGGGTAGACTACCGGGACCAAAACCCCTCATGGTGGACCAGGAGGGCTGTAGACATTTTCCTGATATAATGCCAACACTAGAACTTCTAATCAGACTACTTGAATTGTTAGTAAAGCTAACAGGAGTGTTGATTGGTGCTAATAGTCGGGAATAGGTAGTGATGGGCATAATCATGATCAAGCAGATCATAGAGTTCATACTCAACTATGATCTGATTGAGAGAGACCTCCGATCAAATGATCGATGAAAGGAAGAGATACTAATCCAGTCATCAATTATGTGAATATCAGCAAAAAAACAGCCTGCCCCCTGTGGCTCATGTCCTTGAGCTTTACGTTTTAGCCCATCGTGAGTCTTATGATCGTAATATTAAAAATCCCGTTAGTTTGACTAAAGAAGATGATATTAAATCTGTTTTCTGCATAATATGAGCAATTTTTATTAAGAACTCACAGACATTTTACATACCAAAGTTGAGAAATTTGAGTTCATAACATACAACTTTGTAATGTAAAATGTCTATGAGATATTTATAAAAATAGCTCATATTTTGCTAAAATTACGATTTGTATCTGATTATTAGGGGACACAATTGGAAGCATCATGATTAACCGGGGTCACTCACGATTAGCCAAAACATAAAACTCAATGACATAGCTCACCGTGGAGCACAAAAGACTGATTTTTTTTTTGCTGATGAACCGCTCGAGAATGACCGAGTGATCGAGCATGATTCAGCATTTGAGCATGATCGAGCATGATCCAGCAGGATTTAGCAACTGTGTATGATTTAATCATTGAGCATGATTGAGTAATCTATCATGAAGCCTGGTTTCACACTCTGTGACCTCCTTCATCGATTAACCACTGTCCCATATTAACGATTGAGTTTCTTATCTTCTATTGTGCCTATCTATATTCCCATATCTTCAATTCCATTATCACTCTCTTCCACAACCAAAACCTTTTCTTTACCCATCACTAATTAATAATAAAGTCCTCATGGTCCTCACACTCTCCCGCTGTTTCACCATCTCCCTCATAATCCCTATCCTCCCCTAGCAATTCTTCCGTATATTCTTCCTTCTCATACTTTATCAAATCCAGCAAGGCTTTCGTAAGTATAAGTAGCTGTATAGTATTGGCTTCAAGTCGATTTCTTTGTTTGGTAATAATATTACCAGCAACTGAAAATACTTGCCTGGATGGCACACTATTGGTTTATGTTAGTATAAGATATTAGGTGAACAAGAGAGAGTAATAGAGTACCTGGAAGCTGGAACAGAGAGATAGTCACGGGCAATTAAGGCTAGATTTGGTAGGTCGATGCTCATAAAGTTTCCACCACTAGATGATATCCATGTTCCGGTCAACCCAAGCTTCACCAAGACAAATATCAACTGTGATTCTATTAGGTTATCCTGTGGGCCATCATCATCACTTCCAAATAGTAACTTCTCATATCGGCATCTGTATTGAGGATCCGAGCTAGTAGTATATCTTCTTACTTGAATGTATGGTATGATTTCCACCTAATCAGATCCAGCTGTCAAGCCTAGAGGCCCTAGTTTCCCACATCGCCGGTTGAATATTTGTGTACACTTTTTCGCGTGCATTATCTATCCAATTTGCCTCTTATCCAATATTCCTAAAAGGTTGTAGCTTCATCTGTGGATCCAGAATGGTTACAATCAAATGTTCTGTATTCAAATCAGTCTTGATATAGTATTGGTTGAGTTTCAGGTACGTATCGTCTGCAGGGGCACAAATTGGATTACCTACAGAATTGGGATTCCAGTCATCGTCGATAGGACATTCGTTCTCAATTATTTCATGCAAGACATTTTGGAGAAACTTGTAGTAAGGGAGTTGTGAGCTTATGGTAGGATATGTGGAGCCACTACCAAATTCTGTCACGTCTGCAAAAAGGCAAGGACCTTTTCAATGCCCTCCCAAATACCCCAGTCAGTAGCACAAAGTGTGAGAGGAATAGGTACTTTACTAAACTTCCGGGTATTGGCTAGAATAAGAAGGCGCTGACGGGTAACCGGGAGATGCAAAGCATGCTAGATCATGTTATCAGTCGATTTCTATAGGATGTGAATATCCAGTACAGGACCTAGTGAGTTCAATCGCCTTCACTGAATATCCGCTGGTACAGCCTACCAGAGTAGATTTAATGATTGAATTTTGGCCGCTATTTGACATAGTTTGTTTAGAGTGGTTGCTGGGGTAACTTCATTGTTATTTCCATAATGATTTGAATCATCACCAGCAAAATTCATTTTACCCTCCTCCGCTTTTGACTATAAGGACTTTAGTATGGTTTAGGTAGCCAGATTCAATATGTGTACAAAACAGTGTATTTGACCATCCTCCTTTGACCACTCTTGCATCTCTAGCTCCAAATCCAAAAATATCCCCTGATTTACCGTTGGATTGATAGCTGTGATACTGTTAATTGCCTCTCTAATACCATACATATTCGATACCATTACTATAATATCAGCCATATTTCCAGCGGCATGAGAACCTTTAATTCACTTATATCTATCAAGCTATTGAACTTTTCCTATTCAGTATTGATCTAGTTAGCAATAACCGCCAGGAAGGGAAGTTTGTTTGATCAAGTGGAGGCTTCAATCGTGTAATTTATTTTTCCCATGGTACCAATGTGGTCTCGGTGTTGCACTTTTAGGTTTCAAATAATTCTTTATAAAGAATAGTTTTAATATCGCATTTGATGGTTCAACCAGATATTGCTATAGTATTTCCATTACCATAGACTCTCACACTCGGGAATACAGAGCTTCCACTAGTTTGAAACTAGAATTAATTTCAATAACCATCATGGTGATCAACTTTCTATATACATGGACATTAAAGAGCTGGCAAGGTGGAAGAGCACCTTGTTTTCTTTTTTCAAGTGTAATTGGACTAATTTCAGGTCACATTCCACTAGTAGCACTAATCCTGGCTGAGAACTAGATTATTGCAGACTTGTAGTCATTCTCGAGACATGAAAGGTGTGCATGGCAGGTATGGAGATGAGCGATAAATGTAAAAGTTGTAGTATATTTTGCTGTAAATGGATCCCAGCTATGAATGCAGTAACAACAATAAACCATGTGCTGTCTGGAGTTATTATCCAGTGTCTACTGAATAATTAATCCCTTTTCATAAAGGGGGCTATTGAATAGAAGTTCTTTTCTTCAAATAATTGTTCGAGTATAGAATAATTCGCTTATAAAAATTTATTAAACTTGTCATAAACGGTGACAAGTGAAGGACTAGGTATCACATAATATGGCATGCTATTATTTAGTTATGATTGGTTTATTATTTCATGACTCATACTCGCAAGGTCATATGATGTAATGTCTTTCACACCTAACTCACAGCAATGGTCATGGATCTTGCGCCTGTGACCCCATTAGAGCACATTACTTGTTATATAGTTTATATTTGGCTTTGGTATGTTGAGTAGTGACTCACGCGAGTCAGCTGATGGATCTCAGACTATGACTCACTAGGAGTCCTAAGTACGAAGGAGTCAAATATTTGAGTTATAAGAGTTAGGGTTGTTGGAAGAGCCAGTATAAAAAGAGGCTCAGGACGTCAGAGAAGGTAGTACAAACCATCTCCTCTACACACCTGGTGATTGAAATCTCAACACCACACGAGATTATTGTGAACCTCCACTACTGGCATTGTCAGTGAGCTGCACCCTTGCCTTTGATAGATTTGGACTTTGGCACACGTTTCTTAGAGCCCGTCCCATCCTCCTCTTCACTTTTGTTTCACCTTCTCACTTGATATTTGTTTCGCGACCTCGCTTAGCACTAGCACAGTGGGTAACTACTCTTCATACTAGTGTGTCGTTATCAGCTTCAGGCAATCTGTGAAGTATTGACAGTGGTGGCCTTGCTTTCTAGTATTGCACCCTCTTCTGAACGCTTTGGTTGGTACAGTCATTTCGTGAAATGTCGTGACCCCTTGGTTGTTCTCAGTGCCTGCGTCTCTGCCTTGGGTAAACTCCTCCTCTCCTCCGCTCTGTTTTTCTCCAGTGGCTTTGTTACAGCCAAACAGCCACTGATTGGCTGGTACCCTAGTACCCCTCTTCGCCATGGACCTGTTGCTCCTGGACTCCTGTGGTTCAGCTAGGCTACAGCTCTCGGTTACCCTTGGTCATGGTATTGTACTCCCTCCTTGAACGATGTCAATGCCTTAGATTACGGAGCAATGTGGTAGATCATACTTGGTTATAGCTAGTTTCTATCTTCCTGTTTGTTCTTTCTTAGTTTTGCCTTGGTTTTTACAGTCGGGTTTCTGTCAGCGTACTCTGAGATATAAATGGGGTTTCTTTTATTAGTTATCAGAGGGTGTTTGCTGGTCCAGTTTTCCTGTTGTCTCCTGCATGTCATGTTTGGTGGTTTACTCTTATTGTCTCCCTAGCCCATGAGGGTATTTCATTTTCTCGGCAGGATCATGCCGTTGGTTCCATACCAGAGAGACTGGGGATGATGGCTTTTTCCGATGGGCACAGGAGAATTTCTTTACCTAGGGTTTTTCTTCGCTATAGCTTACCGCTGCTCACAGTCTTATACCTTGTAGTTGAATAAAACAAAGCACATGATAAAAACAAAAAAGATAAAAAAATGCAAGAGAAGGTAGCTCTTCACGCAACTATCTAAGTACTTTGCTATCTATTGTCGGGGTACAAAAATAACGGCGGTATCAACGGGCGAAAATCTTTGGCAATGACAACAGCCTCCCCCACCAACCCCACTATCATGAAAACCAAAAAAAAAAATTAAAAAAGTAAATACATAGTAGAAATTAATATTTAGTATACCATCCATCAGCCTTAATAATTGCTTCTATTCTATCCACCATTGACCCTGCCAAAGTATCAAAAACCTTTGGGTTTAAAAGTTCCCAACAAGGAGTTATTGCCTCCTCTATTGCCTTCTTAACCACATTGACATCACCCCTCATAAGATACAGCTCAGGATAGTGCTTATGAAGCTTATCTTTCACCAGAGACCAAATATTTTCAATTGGATTGAGATTTGGTGAATAGGCAGGAATTTCCATAAGAGCAACTTCCTGCCTTCTGAGCCATCTCCTAAAAGGCTAGTGATTCTTAGCATTATCAATGATAAAAAATACCTCTTCTTCCCCAACCTGCTCCCTGATGTCCTCCCATATCCCTAGAAAGTCATTCTGATCATAGACATCAATAATTGACTTTCCAGTAACTCCACCTCTAGCAGAGGAAGGATCAGGAAAAACAGGTAAAAAGAGGCCATAAGTTTGACCATAAAAAAAACCAGTCATCATCTGGCCAATCCCTCTCTCTCCTCTCCTAGCAGTAGGTTCAACACAATCCTTATTCCACTTCTCATTTGGAATATCATAATACCCATTTTCTCCTCTTTCCTCCACCCCTCTCCACAGATACCTCATCCCCCCACATTACCTTCTTTCTCCACATCTCCTTTGTCCAATGCCTATGGGCCAATGCCCATTCCAACCTCTCCTGAGCCAGATCTTCATCCAAATGGACTCTCTCTTATGCTACCCATTTTTTAAGATGCTTTTGTGCAATTCTTCTCTTGACTGTCTGGGTAGAAACATTGAGTGCAATTTTTTTACCAATCTCAAAATAGGTAGTGTGGCGATTTTTGAGAGCTTCCTCAACCATAGCTTCATCCTGTGACTTGGTAGCCTTAGGATGTCTTCCTCTACCCTTCCTCTCTTTGCCCTCCTGATATCCCTTTGCAATTGTCCTTCTGACAGTGGTGGGAGGGATGTTAAGGTAGTGGGAAATCTGCTCAACTCCCATTTGAGGCTCATGCAACCCAAGGATTCTCCCCCTGGTAAACTCAGAGAGGTTCTTGGAGGGAATAGGTATTTGAGCATGACTGCGAAGAATAGGAGGCATAGTTTATTGAACAAAACAAGTAGGTAGAACGATTTAGTTTTGGTTGTTCTAGAGAAATTTGTTTAGGTAGTGTAGGATGTGCGGGGTGATGAGGCGGGGTGCGTTGCGATCGATCGTTGAACCGCCGTTATTTTTGTCCCCCGACAATATTATGTTATGAGAATACTTCATTATTATACAACTATTGATACTATTCCTCGGGAGACCTGTAATCAGATACTATCTTACGCGACGAGTATATAGGATAAGGATACAGAAGAAGAAATTTATATTGAAAACATAAGAACAATATCTTACCAAGGAAGACAAGATAAGCTTACATGGTACAAGTATCACCTATAGGGCAGGGATTGTAACATTTGGTTGCTTAACTCTCAAGGAGCACATAATCAACAGACACAACAGACTCCTACGAAGAACATAGTAGTAAAGTATCAGGATTGAACACCTTTAACACTAGACTAAACACTCGAGAATTCTATAAGACAATGAGGTGCGGTAAGCCCAACAACAGCTGAACCCGGATTGGCAACTCACTCAGAAGAAACTGGTTCTCCGGCTGACCCACCAAGAAATACTATGTCAATCCCGGGATCAGGAGGCTCAGCGGTCCTGGCAGTTCAACCAGATGTTCAACTAGTTGAAATATCAAATGAACAAATTCAACAATTTGCTCCCAGACTCAGCGGCAATGATGACAATCAAAGGCTTAAAATTAAGCTACCATCAGAATACAAAGGAAAATGACACTTATTACGAACCTTCCTTGTACAATGCAACCTGTATTTTGAAGCAACAACGATCACAAATAGCAATGAAAAAATGAAGTATACTAAATCGTTCCTAAGTAATACGGCAGCAAAATTTATTATACCTTATGCCGAAGGAAACACAACAGCTATGAGGACATGGAACGAGTTCATAGAAGAACTCAAAACAGAATTCGCTGATGTTGATTTGGAAAACACAGCACGAACCAAGATAGAAAGCCTAATTCATGGAAATCGAATGATCACAGAACACTGCAACAAGTTCTGATATACAGTCACGGAAGGCAATTACAACGATAAAACAATGCAGAACTTCTTCCTCGAAGGGATTAGTAATATATTACAACATGCTTGGAGACAGGATAACTACTATGTGGACAGAGTTCATTGAGGGGTGGGGCAGGGCATGTTTTGGCCTTGGAGGCCCCAGGGATACACTAGCCTAGGGGGCGTATTTTCTGCCTTCTCCCACCCCACCCCTGTCCAGGGCCCTACCCCACTCATTCCCTGGATAGGCCCCTGTTTTTTACAACTGAAATTTTACCAGGGCCTATCCAGAGCATGGGTATGGCGGGGTCCTGGCCCCAGGTCAGGTAGAGGCAGAGTGAAAAATATGCCCCGTACCAGGCCACTTACTGGCCCGGAGGGCGGAATTTTGCCTAGGACGCATCTTTTTTCAGGCTCCAGAGATCCAGTAACAAACTCTAGATGTGGACGACATTGATGACCAGGCCAATTGGGTAATTATGAAAGAAAATCGACTCAACTTCATCAAAAGGCTTCAGACAAAATAAGTCACGTCAAGAACAATAGAGATCCTAAGACACAACGAGGGAACCTTTAAGCTAGGAACAAATAATCACCACTTTGGGGACACAATGGACTTGGATACGATAAGACAACACCCAATCCGAGACTCTCATCCCATAAATTCAAACGAAGAATCAGGGACCGACTGTGTCTAATCTGCAGTAAACTAGAACACATGGCAAAAGACTGCACGGAAAGGAATATACGAAAAGAATCACTAGGACAATGGCAACACAGACTAGCACTATCGGGAAGATAACCACCCATGAGAGAAATAGAAGTGGAAAAGAAAGCCGAACCATCGGGAAAAGAAAAATGTCCCCTGTAAGAAATGGTCTGAGGGTCAGACCCAAATGAAAACCAATCATCATGGAAAATTACTCCGTGGCCCTCAACTATACAGAATCTCGGGAATAAGAATACAATCATGGTATGATCAAAATACAACTACACGGAAAAAAGGAATCGGTAACAATCAAGCCAATCATGGACTCCAGAGTAACAGAAGACTATATCGATAAAGGACTATGCGATAAACACAGAATTACCATAACCCAGGCTAAGAATGCAAGAGATATTTATTTGGCGGATAGAAAGCCAAGCGCCATGTGACCAGTGACCCATATAGTGAAAGTACCTATCGACATTAGTAGTGATACGGTATTGGCAACCTTCCAAGTGGCTAATCTCCAAAATAATAAGGTAATTCTAGGAATGCTATGGTAACGAATACACAATCATACGATCAATTTGAATCCATAAAAAATCTCTTTCAATAGTGAAAGATTTAAGAGGTGGTGCCTTAGCAGTTCACCTATGGCATATACAGAACCAGAAGGAGAGGCCACGACGAAAACTGAATAACCCAGTACTCTAACGTCCAGGCAAGAAAACTAACCATCACAGGCAAACCATTGAATAAGGAAGTAAAAATACCTACACACGGTTCAGAATGAGTGGCAGGATGGGACCTGTATACAAACAATAATATCAGATTACCAGCGAGCAGGGAGGCAACAATCAGAACTGGAATTGCGATTGAACCAGCAAATAATATCCACCATTGCATTGCTCCACAAAGTGGATTAGCAGTCAGACACTAACTCACACCCAATACAGAGGTGATAGATACAGACTATATAGGGGAAGTTAAGGTATTTCTAGTCAACTAGGGAACTGAAAACTTTACAGTAGAACAAAGGGATCGCATAGCACAACTAGTGGTTGAAAAAATCAACCGTGCATGGCTACAGGAACTATTCGAGTTGGAAGTAACTAAACTTGGTTTCAGACGGCTCGGCACTGAGTCCAGATTGCTACTACATGTAGGACTTCTGGGGAGAAGTCCTCCATAGACTGGCAAACCTTACATGAGAAAGAATAAGTAATGGCCAATGCAGGAAGCGAAGAATCTCACAAAGAAACTGGAACAAATTATGCAAATTGATGAGATATCAGCAAAAGCTTTTGGAAGCTTTTGTCGATGCGGAGAGACTACCTGAGTTCTCAAATAGAAGTGGTAGGGGGGAAAAATTGAGCTCTATAGGATCAATATCAGTCCAGAACTAGCAATCCGTGACAGAAAATAGGGGGAAGAGAAGGAGTTAAGCGAGATGATACCTCGAGAATATTATTTATACCTGGATGTATTGAAAACAGCTGAAAAAACAACACTACGCCCACATCGAAAAAACATCGACCTAGCGATAGAACTGAAACTAGCAAAAAGGATACCAGAGAAAAAGATATAACCACTCAGATATTCAGGACTCAAGGAACTTTACCGATACATCAAACAGAATACAGCCAGTGGATGGATATGTGAGGTAAAAGGGGAGAGAACCTCACTGATAATGTTTGTCAAGAAAATAGATAGCAGGCTCACATTATCCCCAGATTACCAGGCGCTAAACGAGATTACCAAAAAAGACTGTGATCCACTTCTGTTGATAAGCGAACTACTGGACCAACTATGTGGAGTAAAATACTTTACCAAATTGGACATCAAGGAAGCCTATGATAATATCAGGATCAGAGGAGGGGATGAATGGAAAACAATCTTTTCCTATAAACAAGAAACCTAAGAATATTTGGTTGTACAATTTGGACTGAGCAATGCTTCAGCCACCTTTCAAAGATAGATCAACAATGTACTCAACGAATATGTCAATATATATTACATCTTCTACCTGGACGATATTCACATATATTCAGACAACTAGCATTCGTTACGGGGCCCATTTCTGTAGAACGGGGCAAAAATAACCCGTGTTATGTCACTTAACCGCCCTGTTTTTTCCCCTGTTAAGCGAATTAACATGAGGTATTATGGTCCCATTTCACCGAAATGGGATCCCGTAACGAACTCTACAGAGAACCTGAAACATCATCGATTTGATGTCACAAATATTTTGGAAGCAATCCGGATATTAGGAAAGAAAATCAAGCGATCCAAATACGAGTTTCATCAATAAGAAAAGATATACCTAGGGTTCATCATTAACAGAGATGGTATTAAGGTCGATCCAGTCTAAACAAACGCCATCTGGGAATAGGGAACGCCGATAAAGAAAAAGAATATTCAATGTTTTCTCAAGTTCTGCAATTTTTATCAACGATTCATTTGAGGGGTTTAGCTGAATAGCAAAAGCCCTATAAGACCGAACTCAAAAGAAATACAACAAGATATTGGAATGCAGAAATACTGAACAACAAGCATTCAACAAACTCAGAACAAAACGCACCTGAACACTGGTACTAGTACACTTTAATCAAACAAGACCAATCAAGATCGAAACTGACGTCTGGAAATATATCTGTTGTGGAATGATCTTACAACAATATGAATATGGCAAATGGAGACCCTTCATATACCGATCAAAGACAATTAAGGATGTACAATTCAATCATGACGTTCACGATAAAGAACTATTAGCAATAGTTCAGGCATTCAAGAAATGGACAAGATATACTATTCGAAGCAAACACAGAATCAGAGTTCTTACTGATATGAATAAACTAATACCATTCATGACGTAAAGTTTCTCAACTCCAGACCAGTGAGATGGGAACAGTTTTTAAGTCAATTCGACTTTAGAATTGAATATTAACTAGGACAAGAAGGAGGAAAATCAGATGCCCTTACAAGATGAGCAGATGACCTACCTACACCCGGTGATGAAAGAATCACACCGAATGAAACAATCCTATTACTAAAGGAAAAATATTTCAAAGACACCGCTATCGAAGAAATTGAGTTAGCCGAGTTCCAGGACAAGGACGAAGAAGAGATAAGAGGAGCATGTCAACATTACCTGGAAATCTGAGTCATCAAGAAGGCACTAGATACAGGAGAAAAACCGTTGAAAGGGGTAGCATTTGGGATATGCCAATACAAAGCCAAACACCTATAGTATCAAGGGAAGATTTGAGTACCAAAGGAGTAGATGATAAGGAATACTATTATCCACGAATACCACGATTCCCCACATGTGGGACATGGAGGAATGGTGAAAACAACTGAGTTTGTTAGCCGAATATATTGCTAGCAAGGGATGAGGAATAATATTAAAGGATATGTCAAAAATTGGGACATGTGCAAGCTGACCAAAGTGGTCCATTATACATCCTCTGACCTACTACAATCAAATCAAACACCTGACTGACCATGGAAGCCAATAGCGATAGGCTGCATCATGGACCTACAGAAATCAGAGGACAATAATAAAATACTACAGTGCCTCGTCAGAAGTGTTCGTGATGGCTTACTAAGCAACCTCGCCAAAATGCCACCGCACCAAATAGTGCCGAGTTGATCGCCACCAAGTTGATCGCGACCCTACACCACAATAATACAGTGACCCTGTACTTGTGGTGAGAATAAGTCCTGAGACGATGGGCACAACCACTATTCCTCACAACACTCCACCATCGGAATATTACCATGACTTAAGTTGATGCTTTAGTCAAAATGGAAGCTCCAATTACCAAATTCCAGGCTCTCAGAAAGAAGGACTCTTTACCATATTGAGTCGGGAGCCCTGGTGGAAAAATGCTGTAGGTTGCTAGGGAGATCTACCAGTATGTCAGCCATAATTTCCACTGACTGATAATATCATACCCCCATTATTAGCACTTATGTTACCGCCTCTACTATAGCATACCACCTTTCCTAAAGCCAAGAAGATTCCGCTAGTTGCTGCAATAGGGTTACTGGTAATATAGAGGCTTTAGTATTAATAAGCATTACAGTCGTGCTTGTGATTTTAATAGCCATTGTGGCTATCATGATGGTTACACTTTGTGGAGGATTGTGGTTACGCCCGTTGTCTCAGAACTTCAAGTTATTCTCACTGCCAGCACAGGGTCACGGTATTAGAGACTTTGCGGTGGATTTATCCAGCATCACTGTCTGCCAAGAGTGGGGATTTTGCCGCTGGATCTTTCTTTCACTTTGTAGGAGATATGATTATGATATCAGGCCAAGAAATCAGGTAACTAAAAGCTTGAGTTGTGAAGTAATGTAACCCGAACAGTGCTAAGTCAAGATCTCCTCTTTTGTAGCCCCCAGAACTCAGGCTTTGCAACATAACACTCTTCTTTTCAAGTTAAGAATCAAAAAACGAAAATTGAAACCGAGTGGTATTGACTATGTTAGACAGGGTTGAAGTGGTTGAGGTCAAATTCGTTGAATTTGCCCTTGCACCAGAGTCAAATAAAAGTCTGGATTATTGAAAGCATAGCATATGCATGTAAATATCACTAAAAATTCTCTGGATGCATCCACCGCAAAGTCTCTATTTGTGGTGTAGGGTTGCCATCAACTTAGTGGCGATCAACTCGGCACTATTTGGTGTGGTGGCATTTTGGCGAGGTTGCTTAGTAAGCCATCACGAACACTTCTGATTAGGCACTGTAGTTGTTATCGGCAGACTTACAAAAATAAGCCATTTTATTGTATGCCAAAAGAATCTAGATACACGGCAGTTTGCGAACATTTTCCTGAGAGAGATTGTTAGGTTACATGAGTTACTACAAGATATCATCACGGATAGAGGAACACTATTCACCTCAGCTTTATGGAAGGAAACAATGGCAGAACAGGGAATTGCAAGATGACTCAGCACTTCATTCCATCTACAAACGGACGGATAAACAGAATGAACCAATGCTATATTGGAACTATATCTCCCGGCATATATCAACTATCAATAAGATGATTGGTGAAAATATCTGCTGTTAGCAGAGTTCACATATAACAATAGATACCAAGAAATAATTAACTTGAAGATCACATTATGCTTTACAAATTATGGCATCAACCCCAAATACAAGATTATCAGTCACCTGATATAGGGAGAAAGGAAAACACCAGAAGAAATGTCTCAACTATATGAGACATTATGAAGAGAAATAAAGCTGATACAACTTAGACAAAAAGAATACTACGATGAAAACAGAAAACAGGATCTAAACCTACCATCCGAAGATATAGTCTGGTTATTAGCACCTAATATCAAGACTACAAGGCCATCAAAAATGTTAGACTACAAGAATATTAGACCATTTAGGATCTTGGTAAGAGTAGGGACAAACACATATAAGCTGATGGTACCGCCATGGATGAAAATACACAACACATTCCAGATCTCACTCCTCGATCCTTACCAAGACAACCTATTCCCCTCATAAATCCAAGAACTGCCTCCACCTATTGAAATACAGGAGAATCTGGGTACGAATGGGATAAAATTAATGACTCTTCCAAGGTATGCTCCAATACCGAGCCAAGTTGAAAGGAGATTTACTAGCACACAATAAAGTCTCGTACATCGCCGAAAACTTCAAGAATGCAACCCTCTCAGTTGAACAATTCCACCAATGATACATAAACTAACCAAGAATGAGTCAAGATCGAATATCCAGAAACCAATAAAGGAGGGGATGACAATGGCCAAACCTTCGGCCTATACAGGCCTATTAGCCACAAATGCTCAGGGCTTAGTAAGGACTGGTATCAGCAAGAAAACAGCCTGCCCCCTGTGCCTTATGTTATTGAGTTTTACATTTTGGAAAATCGTGAGTCCTATGATCGCGATGTTAAAAATCCCATTCGTTTGACTAAAGAAGATGATATTAATTCTGTTTTTTGCAAAATATGAGCAATTTTTATTAAGAACTCACAGACCTTTTACATAACGAAGTTGAGAAATTTGAGTTCATAATATACAACTTTGTAATGTAAAATGTCTATGAGATATTGATAAAAATAGCTCATATTTTGCTAAAATTAAGATTTGTATCTGATTATTAGGAAACAGAATCAGAAGCATCATGATTAACCAGGGTCACTTGCGATTAGCCAAAACGTAAAACTCAACGACATGGCTTACCATCAAGCACAAAAGACAGATTTTTTTTTTGCTAATGGAGGAACTAGACGAAAGACAGAAGGAAGCCAAGGCAAAGAGGAGGCATGGAGCATTGAGCTGGATAGTATGCTATGATGACAGGAGCTGTGTGCACCTTAACAAAAAAGAAGAAAGTGAGTTATTCCCCCAACAACCAAGATCACATTCGATCGACAGCAATACTCCCTACGAAACACAACCCTTACCACTTCCTCCACCACACCACCCTTCGCGACGCTATGGCAGTTCTAAGAAGAAACATAAGAAGAGGAAGTCATTAGAGGAATGGTACCAAGATAGATTTAAGGTCCATAAAATCGAAAAATAAGCGTAGAATATTATCCCCGAAGAGATAGTGGTGAGGCACCGCTGAATTCCTGCAATGCAAAAACAAGAAAGAGGATGGAAAGCATGAGGACACGGTTAGAGAGGGCGAGGGGCAAACATTCTGAGAGAGAAGAAACCGTCTTGGATGAACAGAATCTCTAATGGCAAATTTCTAAGCTACTGAAGGAACCCGACCTCTTGAAAGCCACTATTAGACTTCAGAACCAAACACTCTGCAGTAACTAGAAGCAGAATACTATCAAAACCCAACGGATATCTATCGATGCTGGGATGACTACAATAGGTATGTTGAAGAGACAGTGAGTGGACGAATATGGCATCAACAGAAGATTGGGAAAAGAGATAAGGATTTTGGGGGACAGTTGTTAGAACTTGGAAAGTAGCATTGTGGGACCAATAGTAAGAGAGAAGAGAGCTAATGTCATAAATGGTGACTAGAAAAGGACTTGGTTTGACATGACATCGCACTAGAATGCCATTGTTGAGTTATGATTGGTTTATTGATTTATGACTTGCACTCACGAGGTCATATGATGTAATATCTTTTCCACATGACTCACTATAGTGGTCATGGGTCTTGCGCATATAACCCAATTAGAGCACATGACTTGTTATATACTTTATGATTGGTTTTGGTTATCAGCAAAAAAAGAGTATGCCCCCTGTGACTCATGTCGTTGAGTTTTATATTCTGGTGCATCATGAGTCCTAGGATTGCAATATTAAAAATCCCGTTAGTTTAACTTAAAAAGATGATATTAATTCTATTTTCAGTAAAATATGAGCAATTTTTATCAAGAACGTACTGACCTTTTACATACTGAAGTTGAGAAATTTGAGTTGATAACATACTACTTTGTAATGTAAAGTGTCTATATGCTGTTAATAAAAATAGCTCAAATTGTACTAAAATTATGATTAGTATTTGATCTTTTGGTGTGCAAAGTGGAAGGATCAGGTTTAACCAGGGTCACTTGTAATTAGCCAAAATGTAGAACTCAACGACATGGCTCACCTTGGAGTACCAAAGACAGAATATTTTTTCGCTAATGGTATATTGAGTAGTGACTCATGCAAGTTAGCTGATAGATCTCACACTATGACTCACTAGGATTCATGAGTACAAAGGACTCAAAGGTTTGAGTTATAAGGGTTAGGGTTGTGGGAAGACCTGGTATAAAAAGATGCTCGGGACGCGAGAGGAGATAGAACCCATCCACTGGCGCACCACCAGCCAAATGAATCCTCTCAGTGCTCCATGCCCTCCCCCCTATTGTACTAGATGACCATGTTTTCTTCCCTATGGTCCAACTCAGATGGTTGGGCTACTGGTTACTCCCTAATATCTCCTCTATGGCCCATGTTCCCTGCAGACTCGCCTGCTCCCAAGCTGCAATCGCTGCCATCAGACGCCTCTTCACGGCTGGGGCCGGTGTCTCCTCCCACCTGTACCACAGGCTGGCTTACTCCTTAATTTTCCCCATTTTATCTTACAGTGCCGACCTCTTCGTCCCCACTAAGGGGCTGCTCTCCAAGATGGACAACCATTAGAGACAGGTTCAGAGGTGGATCACTAATTGCTTTTGTTCTACCACCCTATTAGTCCTTGCTGCCGATGCCTACCTGCCTCCACTTGAGGTACTCCTCCCCCATAAGAGACGGATGGCTGCCCTCCGCTTTGTCTGCTCCTGTCCTACCATCATCCCTGCTACTGTTAAGCTGGTCCAAACATTTCCCTCCCTGATAAAATACAGAGCCAAGGACTACTACAGACACCAATGCACTCGTCTCCCCCCGAATGTCATGCCTCTGAATTGGAGAACCCCCCTCCTGAAGCCCCCCAGTCCACACCCACCTCCCTGTTGACGCCTGTTGTTACCTTGTGCTCCCGCTGCTTGATGGGCTCTCATATGTTCCCCTCATCAACAGATCTCTCTTACCAGATTTGCCTCGCCTCCCTTTCAACTCCCTTATGAGGTCCACCTTTAGGGCCCTCCAAAGCCTCAGTTACACTTTAATGATCGAACACTGTAAATCCTGCTCCCTCCCCCAACCTACTATCAATTTCCCCTCAGCCTTAAACCCCACCCCTTTATGGGTCTTGGAAAGTTCACCGCTCGTCGCATCATTCAGATGAGAGTCTAGAAGAGCTACCTCACTGCCCACCATTCTGCCTGGTCGCGATCAGAAGGTTTTCTCATCTGTCTCCCGTGTGGGGAAGAGGAGGGATCTTTCAGTTACACCATCTTGTGCTGCGAAACCAAATCAGAACTTAGATCTCGCCAGCTCCAAGGTGTCCTCTTGGTCCACCCCGACGCCCTCCTGTGCTCTTCACCCTCCTACCTCTTCTGTCTTGCTGAGTTCATCAAGACCACTGCTAAGAATTTTCCCCCTGACATGTACCTATCACAGGTATCCTCGCCCATTTCAATGGTTTTCCCATCTTCTCCTCCTGCTGTGGAACCTTTTTCTTCCTCTCCTCTAAGGCACATTTGAGTGTTTTTTCCCGTCCGCTGTATGATTTTTCCTTTGAAGATGGTTTATGGCTGTTTCCTACTTAGTTATACTGTATATGAGGTCGTATCGAGTACTCAATACAGTTTGGAGATATTGTTTGAGATTTTGCTTTGTCATTAGTTTATTGGGATTAAGCTTTTCTTTATACCATAGCTAGTCCTGCATGCGAGTTCTTGTACCTAAACAATGAATATATAATATAAAAAAAAAGTAACAATAAAAACAGAAAAAACCCTAGAGGAGGTAAAATAGGGTTGTGCTTGACAAGCCCGGCAAAGCTGCCTACGACACTCCAGCCTCTTTTCGTATTATTGTACTCCTCAAGACGATCTCCAACATCCTGGAAAGGGTCATGTCAGTATGTCTCCTCTCTCTCATAAGGCAGTCCAGCCTACTTTATCCAAACTAGTGTGGCTCAATCCTAGGCCTCGAGACGTTCGATGCCTGTACCACCCTCACCCACTAGATCAAAACTCTCCAACGGACCCACAGAAAAGTATCCTCTCGATTTCTCGACATTAAAGCAGGCTTCAACATTATCAATGCCTCCACACTAAGGAGAATGCTCCTGAACAAGAATCTCCCCTTTCATGGTAGAGAGGGTATCCTGCTTCCTCTTGGAATGGAAGTGCCCCCTATTGTACCAGGGTGCTCCCAAGACCACTGCCCCTGTCTTAGTGGGAACACCACAGGGCTCCTCAATTTCCCCCCTCCTCTTTCTCATCTATGTTTCGCCTATCCACTTCGACATAACCCATGGTCTTATGGTGTCCTAGATGGATGACTTCACCCTAAAGGTGGGCTACACCTCCTGCCACTCGAACATCCACCGCCTCCAAGGCCTCTTTGGCTCCCAGTCATCTAGGGCTGCAGAATTAGAAGTCTCCCTCTCAATACCAAAAACAGAGCTTATCCACTGGCATACCCCTGCCCAGAGACACTCCCCAATATCCAACCAACCCATAACCATCAACGACCAGATCTTCTGCCCCTCCCAGGGGATCAAGTGGCTGGGCCACTGGTTCTCCCCCCCTTCTAAACTTCTCACAACACTTCGAGCGCCATCTGAGGCTCACCAACACCACCTTTGCATTCATCAAGAGGCTCTTAACCCTCGGAGCAGGAGTCCGACACCTTCTCGCCCATAGGCTTGGAATGGGGCTCGTCTTCCCCATACTCACTTATGGGACCGACCTTCTAGTTCCCAATACCTGCTCCACTAGTCTGATGAGTGCCCTCTGGCACAAAGTCCAGAGATGGACGACCAACTGCTTCTCCTCAACCCCCACACCAGTACTGGCAAGAGAGTTCTGCCTTCCATCTATAGCGTCCAACTGCCGACATAAGAGACGCATCGCCGCCCTCAGGGTGTGCTGCGCTCCCCCAACCCGCAGCTCAGCCAATGACCTGCTTCCCCCCTGCTTCCCCTCGCTATCTATCTACTGAGCCAGAGATACTTCCCCCGCCTGATGAAAGGCCTGGCTCCAAACTACCGCCTGCTGGGCTGGAAAACCCCAGTCCCCTCACCCCCCACCCAGCGCCCCCTCCTAATCGATACGCTGGCTCCCATGGCCCTCCCCCTAGCAACAAGCCTGTCCCGTTTCCCCATTGTCCTGAAGACCACCCCCTCCCCCAGTGAAAATATACCCCCCCCCAGCCCTGATTGCCCACATCAAGGACTGAGAGAACTCCATTACTACCCCTCCGGGGTACTCTTACATACCCTCTCTTACTCCCCACCTCTTAATGTGTCTCGACAAGTTCGCTGCTGGCCCAATCCACCATATGCGTGCAGGCAAGAGCTACCTCCAAGCCCACCTCTCATGCTACGATGACCAAGATCGGTTGACCACATGCCCTCAGGGCAATGAAGCCCTGGAAACCTTCAAACATGCTATCCTACTATGCCCGGCCAGGGATGAAGCCAGACGTTGCCACCTAAGGGCGATTGACAGCCTCTCGCCCGAGAGCCCCATCTGGAACCACCCCCCCTCTCTCTCAGCACTCTGCCTTTACAACCTGCACTTACAAACCGGCTTTCCCCCTGACGCCAGTCCCGACTACTACCTGCGCTCAGCCACGAACGATATTCCCCCCCCCCTAGATGCCAGACTACCCCAAACCCCACAACCCCCTCCCCTATAACCGAATGATTGATGGAATTTTTCTGTAGTAGTTTAGTTTTGTTATTGTGTTTGGACATGCCCTTTATTAGTTTATGCTTTTGGCAGACGGGGCCGTTGGTTTTTGGCTTCACAACTTAGCAAAATAGCGAAGAGTGGAAAATGGTTTCTTTTGTTGTTTGTTTTTTCCTTTATAGGTTTTGTTTTTTCCATAGGGTACCGCTACAAGAAGTGTTTTGTACCTTAAAATAATGACCGCATGATATAAATAAAATAAAATAAAATAAACAAAAAAATACTAGAGGAGGTAGCTCTTCACATAATCATCTAAGTACTTTCCTATCCATTCTATTATGAGAATACTTTACTTCATTATTGTACTACTATTGGTACTATTCCTCAGGGCACCTCTTCTCAGATACTATTGTAGGTGACAAGCGTATAGGAGAGCCACACAGAAGAAGGACTTTATATTGTATACATAAGAACAATATCTTACTAAGGAAAATAAGATAAAGTTACCTGCTTCAAGTATTACCCATATGGCAGGGATTGCAGCAAAATTGGTTAGCTAAGTTCATCTCTGACTTATATCAAATAATTGTTACTCTATTGTCTACTTAAGTAGTCAAGATAGTCAGAAACTGAGAGGGAGTCAATACTTTTTGGTTGTTTTTCTTTTTTTTTTTGTATCAGTTTTGCATTGTATTGTGTACAACTACCGGGAACAACCAGACATGCAGTGCTAGCTAGGGCCAAGAAAAGCCCTCGCATCACTCCCCTCATGGGATCCAAACCACGCCCCCAAGACCCTATGGTATAGGCCCAACCGCACCTCTCACCCACAAAAAGTAACAAAATACTCCTGCCGAGCAAGCAGGAGTACGCAGAAAACCCTTCAGAGAGCTCCCCCGAACAAATGAAAGATTTACAAAGGAGAGCCCGAACACACAGGAAAAAATTGAAATGCCACAAAATAGAAATCTAACAAAGAATAAATCACCATCTCCGTAGGGGCGGTCTAAGGTAACTAAAAAGTGGACGACCGACATTACTCCAAGCCCAAGGCATTGACATCGACGGAGGAGGTAGTGCAATACTACGATAGAGCGTAACCGAGGATGCGACCATGGGAGCCGCGGGGGACACAAGGCCAGGTGGTAGGAGGATACCAGCTGAAAGAGGGGTAGTGAGGCTGTAACTGAGCAACAGAACGAAACCATGTAGGGAGAAGTAGGGGTAGACCCAAGTATTGTAGGAACTATCTGAAACGTGTGCGTATCTAACTAGACAGCCTTGAGCGAAACGTAATCGAAGAGAGCAGAGAAATCGACCGTAGCCTGATGAAAAGTTTTTTCTTACTGCGAACTGTGATCCTAGCCGTCTCTAACATGGACGCAAGGGTATGGCCGACCGTGCTAATGTTAAGCAAGGAAGCAAAATAAAAGTGAAGAGGAGGATCGGACGAACCCTAAGAAATGGGTGCCCAAGTCCAAATCCATCATAGGGGGGGAGGTGCAGGTCACAAAGAGTGCGGGTGGTGAAAGTTGACAATGATTTCTCGTGGTGTTGAGATTTCAATCGCCGGAGGTGTAGAGGAGATGGTTCATGTCAATACTTTCTTTTTTTCTTTTGTTTTTTTTTTGGTTCACTTGAGGTATCAGATATGATTTCTGCAATTTGCCATTGGAGCAGGGATGATAGATCAGAAGACATAGTCATATTATGATTCATGGTTGATGGTGGAGGGAGATTAGAAGATAGAAGAAACTCATGTTGAGATCTCTTCCAACATGTGCTGGGTACAGGTATTTTTGATGTATACTGTATCACATTATTGCCAAGTCTCTTCTAAAATAGATCATGTAGAATTGGTGGCTTGAGCAGTTCCTACTACCAGGAAAGAATGAGTGGCTGAGAATTAGTGGCTGGATGCTTTTATTCCTAGCGCCAGGACAGAATATGTGGCCTGAGTAGGTGGCTCATCAGTTTCATTTCAGTACGCGGAATGAGTTACCTATAACTACGGGGGTGTGTAAAGGAATAGTCATTCTTAATAAAGAAAGTTCTATTCTATGAGTATTGTAGTAGTTAAGGTTGACATCAGAGTAGACCAAAATATCTATATATAGAAGAGTGAACGATCATGATTGAGTTTAGTCAAGTATACTCGATCATAGTCAACTATGATTGACCAGAACCAATGATCGATGAAATCAATCACATTATTAATTCAATTCACAATTAAATTGTGATTGAGAGACCTTCATGATTGAGATGATCGAGAATCCTGTAGTCGAACAAAACTCAATTATGATCAGACTGTAACTATTACTAGGAATAGCTAGCCCCTGTCATAAATCTATGATGATTTTCAGAAATCTGATCAATATTCTCTTCCTCCAATCCAATAAAAATCACTTCTTGAGAGGCTAAGTGACTGAGGACTGGATCGATCAGGACTGGATCATGATTCTGTTATTCTGCTGTGAATGGAAGTGACCCAGTTCATGCAAAATATCTAGTGGTACTAACACTAGGGAAATGCTCTTCCAATAAATGATAATGGGGAAGACTTTTATGCTGATATTGTGACATGTCCTTATGGACAGTTATCAAAGTTAGTTCATATTTTCTTACCATTAATCCATTCATAATATTTGCAACTTACTACTAGATAGTCACTCCAAACCTCAGCAGACGCATTTGAAATACACTTTACAGAATCCCAGCCAAACTCAGAATTCATCCGCAATACTCTAACAATTTCAAACTCCTTTTTCAACTAGGTTTTTTCATTTTCTCTGTTAGTAAAATCTCCACTACCTGTAAACGACCACAGAAATTATATGACTTACATGTGACTCTTTGCTCTTTGCTTAAGCCACAGAAAATACCTTGTCCTCTGTATTTGCATATATGCGGCATTCAAGCCTGCCACAACCTTAGTTCAAACAGCCTTCTTGAAAAAATTCTCCAGTCTATCCCTGCTTTGAACCCTCTCCAATAGAAACTCGATCAAAAATCTTTCTGCTGCAAGTACCCAGAGACTATTCCCCATCGTCTTTCTATTTCCACAATTAGCATTACTTTCATCAATATTATTTATGGAGGGGTGGAGGACAAACCTTGAATAGCTCGAGGCCACTAACAAGAGTAACAATGTATATAGGAATTGGATTGAAGTGGTAGTTGATGAAAAGAGTAGTGTAGTTGTAACGTTCTGGGTGTTAAGAGTCAAGTAAAAGCAATTAATATAGGGAAAGGAACAAACAAAAAAGCCGCAGTGAAAATTCTAGTCATGTAGTCACAACCCTACCAGATACAATTATTTCTATTAGGGTAACACACACTTTTGACCAAAAGTTGTGGCTTCACCAAGCAGCAATTTTTTCAGAAAAATACCATTTTTCCATTTCGGAATATATTCCATTTTCAAGTTTTATTGCGACTTTTTTAACATTGGTACATGCCCCGCAGGGCTTTAAAAGATTTTAGCCATGATAATATTGGGCACTCAGTAGCAGATTATTTATCACCCCTTTTATAGCAGTCGGTGGTAATGTTAGTGCCCAACTTGTGTAAGCCGAGAATCCCAATTCGAGCAGGGAATGAATTTGAAGACAATGCGACATTACCCTACTCAATCCCGATCTTCTTGCTATCATACCAGGCACCTACGCCTATTGCGCAAACTCATTCTTGGACCTAGGCCCATTTCCTATTAACCACCACCTAGGTCCCCATGCGCAAACTCTCTAATAATGATTAAAATATGAAATCAAAATTATGTTCGAATTCCGGGATTATGTAGGCCGGCTGTTGGGCAGAGCCTCATACAAGTACTGCAAAGGGCCGTGAGGCTCAAGGTTTCACGTGATTGCGTGATTTCGTGTGTGGTAGGAGCGGCGTTTACCGAGGAGGCTTAAAAGCTTATTTTCGAAAGTTGTGTTGGCTTGGTGCGGCGCGTTTGGATGCGATTCGCTTCGGCTGTCGGCTCTTTGAGGTTTAGAGCTTTTGCCATGGGGCAATTACACCCTCTTTTGTTAGGTAGTCTAGGGTTCGGTTGGGGTTCGAGCTATAGATACGATGTTTAGAACACCATAATAATAATAGCAGTTCATGATCCGGTAATTTATCATTTACTATCGTAATAGTAGATACGGTGCTTAAAGAGAAAGAGGAAAAGAAAAAGAAAAAAAATCGGTATTCATATCTCTTGACCCCCCCCCCCAATTGACTCCCCGGTAGACCCACCCAAACCAAAAGAAAAGAAAACCCACCTTAACAAAGCACAAAAAGAAATCTTAAATCATAACTTCATAACCTCCATCCCTCCACGCTCATAAGAAACAAAAGAAACAAAAGAAACCCACCCCTATAATAAGCAAAGCTTCACAACCCCAAAGCTGCCCTCACAGCCAACGTCACAGCCTCCCTATCCTCCATCGAATAAATCTTCTCAACCACCTCCTTAGCCTTCGCAACCATGAATTCCCACTCCTCCAACAATTCCGGGAATTTATTCTCCAGCGCGACGATAACCGCCACCGTGGCGACAAGGTCCGCATCAGCGTGCGCATTTTCCAATCCGCGGTTTTGCAAGCCCAGCCAGACGACTATCCTCTCGTCTGCTTGGAACATGCCATTGAATTTCTGGAGGGTGGATAGGTTGGAGACTAGATTGTCTGGGTCAGGTTGGGATGGAGTGATTTCAAAGTATTCTTCGACGCCTCCCCTGGATGATGCTGGCCTGAATGGTGCTAGGAATGCCTGTTGCTGTTGACCAAAACCCACCGACGGCGGGGAGGAGGGGCTATACCCTGGGGATGAAGGGCTATACGTTGGAGATGAGGAGCCGAAGGCGGAAATTCGGGAGCTTTGGGGGTGCGGTGATGACGAAGAAGGAGTAGCTGGGGCCCCCGCAACTAGGCTGAAAGCTTCGTTATCTTGGGCGGTCGTTGCGGATAAGGACCTCCTCCGACTGACTGCCGATTGTTTTTTTTTGCAACTAGATGATTTAGGTGATGCGCTAAAGGCTACGCCCCCTCCTCCCCCTCCTCCTACTCCGAATGATTGCTGCTGATACACTGGCACCTGCGCCTGTTGCATCTGTTGCATCTGCTGCATCTGTTGCATCTGTTGCATCTGTTGCGCCTGTTGCGCCTGTTGCTGGAAATGGCTTGGGTCATCCTGTGGTCGGGATCTACGTTTTGCTGGAAGGCTACTCCCGTGAAGATACGCTGAGGACCTAGCTGTACTGGAGAAAGACCTTGTGTGTGCCGTTCTTACCGCCCGCTGCGCGCCACCACGGGCTCTCATTTGTACATTCTCCTCCACTTGCTGATCTGCTTGCCCCTCCCCTATTGGTACATCATCTGCGACCGCGACGAAAGAGGTCCACTTGCTAGCCAGCCCGAATTCGACACCGACCCTTGTCCCTTCTTTCGCGATGAGTTCGGCGTACTTTGTTGGCTCTTTTGTCTTATCATGGATGCCTTCGAGGTATGAAGGTCTTCCCTCTTCAAAGTCTTGGAGGAGCTTGCGTCCAGCCAGTTGGTATAGCCCGAGTGATGCCCCCGCGGAACTTATCACTTGAACAGGAATTTCAATTTGAAGCGGACATATGGTGTTCGAGTTAGTGTCGTGTGCGGAACCCTTGAGGAATACCTTTTCCGGTCGATCGCCATTGGATATCAAAAAGTAGACGGTTGCGCGGGAGTATGGGAATAGTGCGGGCATGATTGTGGGGGCTTGGATGATCTTTGGCAGTGTGAGAGTGGATGCATTACTAGGTGGAGCAATAGGGGCATTGTCTGGGTTGCAGGTTGGGTCAAAGAGGGAAATGGGAGCAACGGTGATGGGGGCAGGAGTGGTCAGAGTCGCACGTTCCTTCTCGGGCTTTCCCGCCCAGTGTATGTCCCAGTCGTTGACATGAGGTGTCAATGCTGCTTTCAGCATGCGCATGACCTTCTTCTGGAGGTTACTGGTGACGTCGACAATCTGCGAATACCCCCTTCCGGCCCGAGAGATTCCCTCCACGAGACTATGTGAGACTGTATTTCCGACGCCGAGTGAGAAGAAACGGACATTCCCGTCCTTGGAAGATTCGTTGATAAATCCAAACAAGTTTTCCGTGCCCCAGACTTCTCCGTCTGTAAGGATAAGGATTTCAGTCCTCATATCCGGTCGTCGCCTCTCCATAGTGTCTGTCACAGGGGCGAGTATTTCCGTTCCACCCATGTTGGAATTCAATCCCAAGACATGAGCCTTCGCCACGCTCAGCGACTCCTCCGAATATTTCTGCGATTGTGGCCAAAGGGACGAATGGTTCGATCCGAAAGAGCAGATATTGAAGTATGAGCTCACCGGCAATGAGGCCAGGAAAAGTTGAAGAGCGGATCGGACTGTGGCAATCTTGTCATGCATTGAGCCCGACCGGTCAACAACAAATATGATTTCATGACCTTGCGGGGGGAGGGCGAATCTTGGAACCATTGTAACCACAAGGGTAGATGTATCTTGGAGAGTCGGATGAGGTGCGAGGAATGCTCTGGGATCACCGATACTGTTGGCCTTAACGAGGAGGGAGAAATCCTTGTCGAGCCCTGTCAGAGATGACGAAGCATGGGCAAGCGTCGCATGCGCCTTCTTAGGATTAAAGTCTTCGTCGTCGGCACTAGTATGAGAGCCAAGGCCGATGGAAATTGGGTGACTGGGGGATGTGACACCGCGGATTGGCCCACTCATTGTTGCGGTAACAGAGAGGGAAAGGCCGGAATCATCCGGGCTACCAATATCCCGAATCTCTCGCGAGAAGGTGCGCCAACAGGTCCGCCACGGATCACCGAAAACCAAACCCGTAGCGACGGGCCCATTTCCGTACTTTGGAGCAATGACAGTGGGGATGACGAGTTTGACCCCATCAACATCAATGTCCTGCTTCAGTTCGTGCACGTACTTGATGACTACCACCACCACCCCGCCCGCTGGAATGTTTCCTACGCTGGTTGTAAACACCTCCGCGGTATCCTGGGAGAACAAAGCGGTGACTTTTCCGGCGGATTTAGCAGCTTGATATATGGCTTTCGCCTCGGTCTTCTCCTTAACTACCCCCTTAATTGTCTTCTCCCCAACCAGAGCCTGGAAATCCGTGACGGCGGAGGATTCATAGAGAGGGAAAGTATACTGAGCTTCAGAGATATCCCTAGTCGATGAATTGTTATAAACCTGCGTGAGGGTATGCGAGGCGGTGAGATCCACAATGTGGGACCTTAGCGTAGTTGAAATGAGCGGAAGGGATTGCTGGTGGCCCTTATCGACGTAGGTAATTCTGGTAGTCATGGCGATGATGGGTGTGGTTCCGAGAGAGTGTTTGTTTGAAAGGATGGAGAATTTGCGGATGGGGGGATAGAAGAGGGGTTCTTATAGATACTGGTAGCCTTGACGCAGAATACCGCATTACCGGTTTCTAGAATGAACGAATTTGAGATAGGTTAAGGAGGGGAGTCTTATTTCAAGATGCCAGCGGCAGTGGAAAATTGCCAGATGACGAGGTAATTCGCGCAAACTGTGAAGAAAGAAAGAAAGCTTTAATACATTCTGGGTCATGTTCACGGATAAGTTGGGGCATCAATTTAATCCGATGCTCGTTGCCTTAAGGCAGACATCTCTACAGGGATTACGAGCGTTTCCGGCACCGGTGGCAGCTGGGTCAGGGATGCTTTCCTGGACCGAGAGCTTTGAAGAATTGAATGCTCGGACCTGCTTTTTACCACAACAGGGCTAATGAGGCTAAGCGGAATGGCTCACGAAAGCTTGGTTGCAGGCCATTGAGTCAACCATATTCCTTGGCGTCCTCCACTATTGGAAACACCCAACTGCGAGTGCGGGCCAAGCCTGAATTATTCACTTTTTCTCTTCCTCATTTCATTTCATTCTTTTTGTTTTCGTTAATATACGCAATTTCTATACCCGAACTGAAGAAGTGATAAGGATAAGGAGCGGGGTGCTGTCGATGGAGATTTTCGTCAAAATTACTGGGTATTGATGTGCTATTGCATATCGTGCTACAATACCTGAATTCTGGGGCTCTGGCTTCACGGAATGACTCCATTCACTGACACTGCAGCGCCACCGGTGGCGGCGCGCGGCAGCCAGCTCGTCTTGAAACGCAAGCCACTCCAAGGGCCAAGAGAGAGTTATTTTTTTTGATAGATGTATTGAATTGGAAGCCAAGTAGAGTACCTGATCCATCAATGGTATTTGTTCAGAATTGACTGAGGCAAGAGGATCCCTCCTGGGGACACGCTTCCGGAGTCCATCACTGCTACTAAAATTCCAGTTGTTCGTCGGGAAAGCGAAATTCGGGAATGTCCAGTATTGCACAATTAAGGTTAGCCTCACGATCGAGAGCTTTGCCTTGCGGTAATTGTACGGTACTTATGTACTCTAAGTTTCTCACGTGCGACCGCCTTGCTCTTGTGCGATGGTAGTTCACTGTTTGACTCTTCATGCGGCAGTTAGGATCTGGGCGTTGGACAACAGTGCGCCTTATCCTCAGCGATGAGGGGTGAACAAGGGGGGACGATAGATACGGTACTTGAGTAGAATGGTCACGTGTGATATGATAAGATAAGCAAAAGTAGCAAGCAGCAACCCTAGCGACCCCAGCTTTTCACCCGCGAGTTTCATGCCAAGAAGTCACCATATCTCCCAATGAGCCTCTCTTAACTTCCCAAAGAGAACAATGCAGGATCTGCGGCTCAAGCGACCAACCACCGCAGCGACTCCCTGCTCCTCTTGCACCCTCAAATCACCCACCAGACATACTTGTAGCGGGAGTGCTTGCTTTATCACCAACTAAGTTTGAAGAGTGCCAAATATTAAACTGGGTCGCGAAGCCAAACATACAAGGCACAGGGGGTATGTTTTCGTACGCTCAGAATGATACAAGGATGTTTAAGACACTTATTTGTCTGCCTACAAAAACACTTATACTTTAACACACACCGGTGCTAATATGAATAAATAGTAGGCAAGAAAAGGGAAAAAACCAGCCCGAAACAGCAGATGAAACCCACAGAGAAGGATAATAATAGTAAAGCCAGTAAGAATAGATGTTGAATAATTGATAGAAAAGAGAACAGGAAAAAGACCTTTCCGGCCAGAGAAAAAAAAAAACATCAGAGAGAACAATTTGCTAAATGTCCTGGACCAATCCTAATACCCCGAGTACCCCCCATGGGCGACCCGAACCTACAAAACACCGAGAGAATTAGTAAAATAGAAATCAGGTGTAAAGTATGTAGCTTTACTAACTGGCCTGACCGGCCAGCCTAGTAGAAATGTAAATGCTCTAGTAATAGCTTTAACTCACCTCCCGAACACGAGTAGGAATAGAGTCAACTAGACTAGTCAACTCCTCCGGGGTAATAAAATCCCACTCTTCCTGGATAGCGATTTTTAGAGTTTCATTAGTAGCCGGGAATGTGTTGCGCTTTCTAATGCGTTGCTTGATTAACCGCCATACATTCTCAATAGGGTTACAGTCTGGTGAAGAGGGTGGCCAATCAATAAAATATCCCCAGATTCCGAGTTCTTTTAGGCGATTCTGAGTATGTTCAGCACGGTGTGGGCTCGCATTATCTTGCATTAGGTAAACATAGTCCAATTGCAGTTGGGACTGTTGTTGCCAGAACTCATAAAAGTGGGGAAGAATATTAGTAGTAAAGGTGACGGATTTTACTGTCTTCCCCCACTGATCCTTATCCCAAAAGACCAATGGACCCTTCTGACCCCCTTTAAAGCATCCCCGGACCTATTAAGCAGTTACTATTATATAATTAAAAAAATAAAATTCAAATAGTACTTACAAGTATAGTTTTCAATTTTGGAAACTTCGGAACTAAGCAATCTTCCAAGTCTTCCTCACCGGCCCTCCTTGTCACCCAGGTTCTGCCACTAGATGAGAGGCCACCAATATTAAATGCACATTCGTCACTCCAAATTACCTTAGTACAGTTAGTTTAAACAAAGTTAGTATTATTAAAAGAGTATTAAATTTAATCACTACAACTCATGATTGCTTACTTTAGCCCAATCAATCCGAGTCCAATCAACATAGTGGTAGGCCCAGTCAAGCCGCTTTTCCTTGGTTGCCGCTGAGAGGTAAGGTCTGGCTTGTGCAACACGTCTATGGTAGCCTTCTTGAGCAAATGCCTTGCGTAGTAGAGTAGGGCTGGCTTCTATTCCAGCAAGATTGGCGACTTCTGTGAGTGGGAGACGACGGTTAGTTTGACTTGCAGTTGCTAAAGTGATTAGATGCTTGCGAATTGGTGTATTAAGCACCTTTGGACGTCCAGATTTCACCCTGTGAGGAGTGGCAGGAGCTTTGCAAATACTATACACCGTGCTGACAGCAATGCCAACCTCATTTGCAATGCGCCGGAAAGACCAGGCAGCATTCTGGCGAAGCGCACGAACCTTAGAACGTAAAGAGCTAGTTATTGTGACATAGTAGGATGTAGGAGAGGAGCTAGAAGGCACCGGAGAAGGCTCAGCAACAGCAAAAGCCATCCCACTAGGTACAGCTTGAGCTATTACTGCTTCAATAGACGTAGAGGGCATTGTAGATGTTATTCACAAGATGTGAAAATGACCTACTATGAATCTCTTTTTATTCTGCCTACAAGCGACCGGAGACTCTTTTATCACCACTTTTTACGGGCGCTCTGTCTACTCTCTCTATCTAATTCTATTCTTGTTGGCCCCCACAGACCAGGTCCTCATGACACTCTTATCTCGTATTTTTATGGTCACGATACCTTTTTATTGCTAATAGTGGTGTTGTGTTTCTGTTCGGAGTTTTCACCTTCCTGCCTACACACCAATTAAATCCTTGGCACATCGTGTACGAAAACATCTTTTTTTCTTCTTTTTTTTTTTTTTTTTTTTTTTTTTTTTGTAAACTTTTCGGCTTATATTTGTCTAGCTAAATCTCAAATAACTACTACAAATATCCTAGCTCTATAGGCTTTCTGTACCACATCTCGGGTGTCTGCCCTTTATACCCGTCGTCGCCTCACCGATCCATCGACATAATCCAAAAACACCCGAATTCCTTTCTTCAGGGACACACTCAGCCGGTAAAATCGCCCTATAACCAATAGCCGGAACCTAGTCATAAGGAAATCCCATACTCTCCTAACCAGCCCGTCTCCGGAAAGCATCACCTGGTCCAGCCCTCAATACCCTAAATAATCAAAAAATAAACAAAATTAATACACTGGAAAAAACATCACTCTCAGCCTCCCCGAAGTCAAACGGATAAAAACTCCCAGCCCTCTAGATTTAAATTTTCACCGGGTATCCTCCTCCGGAACGGTAGCATAATCGTAGCCTGGTTAACCTCGAGCGCTCCTGTGTATCGGGGGTAATCGAACCTCTCTGGAAACCTGTCATTGGCAACTCTTACTGTCTCCTAAACCCAAAACCTCTACCTCTACCTCTCCCCTCCAGTCCATAACCGTATCCACCAGGACCGACGCCGTGAGTTGGGCAACTTGTAATGGGTGACCCCCCCCCACCCCCGACCCCTAACACTATACCCTCCTCTTCCAGTATTCCTCGGCCCCATCGGAACCGATTCTCCCACTCCCCATACGGCCAACCTACCACCATCCCTAGCCGGACCCGAAGGCGCAACTATGATTTCTCTCCCACCAACCTCCACAACCACATCCTCGTCCGGATCCACCTCTTCCTCAACTCTTCTTCTCTTACTACCCACATCAACCAAGACAACTTCAGGTAGCCGCACAACAGCCCGACTCACCTGCTCCTCCTCGCTTACCACGCTCTCAGCCACAACTACCGCCACAGTAGCCACAGTGTGTGTCACCTCTATCGGGTCAGCCACCACCCCTGCACTTGCCACAGCGAAAGCCACAGCTTCAGCCACCTCCTCTTTCTCCGCCTCCTCCTTTTGCCTCACCTCCAACACCAGACGATGATTCCTCTTGGAAAGCACCGAAACATGATGCCGAAGACTATCTATCTCCTTTTCCATCAACATCATCTTCTCAACCAACTCTCCTATCACCAAACCCGTTCTAGCTACCTTAGTAGCTGGAAACGCCGTAGAACCTCGCTTAGCCATCTTTTCCTAACAAATAGTACTATGGGAAGATGAGGGACTTAAAATAGTAGATGAAAGAGATAAAATATCTCTTAAAAACGATAAAGACTTAGAGGAATAATCCTGAAAGAATAAAGACTTGAGGCAATAGTGAGATGGTTCCCAAGGATCCTGGTTGGTCAAAACCCAGAATGTGACGAGTCACTCGGAGTTGAAATTTCAATCGCTGGAGGTGTAAGAGACACGGTGGATGTACGAAAACATACCCCCTGCTACTTGTACCTTCTCTGAGACTGTATAGTACGATCTTGGCGACAAAATTCGTTGCCCCCCCAGTTTTACTCCAAAAATGGGTCATAGTTTTGTTGCTTTGAAAAAAAATATTAAAATTCTTTAGAGTCTTTAAAACCATCTAGATAATATTATCATCTATATTTGACAAGCTCTAATAGTTAATTCCCATGGTTTCTACCAGGAATTTTTAGACAATTACCTACACCATAGCTTGATTTCATTAATTCTATATTGCTTTTGGATGAGTTAGGGGTGTTTAAAGTCAGCCATTATTGGTGCAAAAATTAATGGGGGGCCACGAATTTTGTCACCAATTTCTCCAAGAGATATGGTATCACACCTCGACCCCAACGAATTTTAGATTCCAATTTCTTCCACGCTCCACTCGTAGCATCTCTCCCTTTCAACTACTGTCGGTACCGTTAAATCTCGTATAATATAATCCACTACGCTATCTCAACCGAAGCCCTAATCTTCCCACTCAATGACAGAAGTTCTTCCGAATCATTACCGGATTAGTAATGCTTTCTCACACTGGAATGCCAGAGTTTTCTTGGTGCGTTAGATCTCTGTAATTTGATTTCGTAATTCCAGTGGTTATCTAACTAAAGCTACCCTAGGTCGATTCTAACAGTCTCCGCTGATGCCGGTAATCTAATAGCTGATCCTACTAGACATTATGCTGTTTGAATATAAGAGAAATGTGCTACTAGTAGGTCGCTGGCATTCCGCTTATGGGATACTAGCAGAGAAATCCCAGTGTAATGCAGCCCCTAGTTGAGATGAGAAAATAGGGAAAAAATACCCTACGCCTTACAGGTATGATACCGCTACTCCAACACCGTAGCAAACCTTTGCCTGCGCTGGATTACCTTTACGACACTTGATCTCCTACTCGTACGAGCAAACTTGTCCGAGTAAACTTTTGAATATAAATTAAGGTATGATACTGCCAACTAGAAACCCTTTTGGCCTTTTAATGATTCCGGCACTCCACGCTGCAGTACAAATATCAGCGAAGAATAGCACCGATAACCACAACCTCTCCCTCTGGTCTACTTAGACTGGTAGTAATGTGTGATGACAAATATACAATATCGTCAAAAATATATATAATATTATAAAAGAAATAAACTAAATATTTTAACACTCTACGTTAACAATTTCCTTTCTGTTTGCTTCCTCATGTACTAGTAGTACCTTACTACCTCTAGTTTTTTACCTTCTTTTGTTTATTTTGATGTCTGGAGCACTTAATTATAACACTTCTTCTCTGGTTTGCTGTCCTGATGGAATTAATAATAAATATGATGACGAACCGAGAAACACACTACAATTAAAGTTTTCGGAGCTCACAATTTCTAGCAAGGCTACAGCATGGGGGGTCGCTTAAAAATTGAGGATTATGCATCACGATTCACCAACTCCCAAGAGCAGTCAACTGGAATATAATACCATGAAAATCTTATGTATAAAAAAAAAAGATCAAAATGTTTCTATCATAAGCAGGAGAAAATAGATATATAGGAATAGAAGTTGGTGTGAGGAAAACCACCAAGCATAAGAAGAGTAGAAGAAATCACATTGAGTTCAGGAAATAAGGAGAAAATGGACTCTTTGCCCACCCTCACATGTTTCCTTAGTTACAGAAGCATGAATAGCCTTCCCACGCCTTCAATAGTTAACTGTTAGACAGCAATAACGAATGCTGTAGCGGGGGCGGGGTAGGCCCGGGAAAGCATGGCTGGGAACCATCAATTAACGGTAGAAAGAGCTTCGCGCGTGTAAGCGAAAGAGGCCGCCGGGATATTAAAACCGGCGCATCCTTTTGCGGGGTGGCTCAGGTAGAGGGGAGGGCTCGGCCCTGAAGGGCTCAGATAATTCCTCCCTGAGTCGCAATCGAGCATCTGCCGTATAACACTCCTCCTCTTGCCCCAGGGCAACCATCTCACAACTATTCTCGGCAGGCCATGGAAATGGTGTTCGGTCACTCTCATCCGTGTTAGGATTGACATCGTTCCATTCTGGCAGAAGGTCGGCAACTTCTTCGTGCCTAAACTTGCTAGCTAATGAGGAGGGTGCATGGCCAATCTCATCTGCAGTGTGATTGGCGTTGTCCCGCTTTAATAGCATGTTCACAATCTCCTCGTGCCCACTCTCGGTGGCATATGAAAGCGGCGTTCGACCACTGTCATCCGCCGCTTCGGGATTGATATCGTCCCGTTTCAATAGCACCTTGACAGTTTCCTCCCGTCCATTCTCAGCAGCCCATGACAATGGCGTTCGACCACACTTGTCAGCAACATCTGGATTAACATCGTTCCGCTGTAATAGCAATGTCACAATTTCCGTGGCCCAAGCCCCGGCAGCCCATGACAATGGTGTTTGGCCACTCTTATCTGCTGTATCGGGATTGACATCGTTCTGTGCTAACAGTAGCTCAACAATTCCCTCATGCCCCCTTCAACCGCCCATGACAATGGTGTTCGGCCACTCTTATCTGCTGCATCGAGATTGACATCGTTCCGAGCCAACAGTAGCTCAACAATTACCTCATGCCCCCTTTCAACCGCCCATGAAAATGGTGTTCGGGTATCGATATCTACTATGTTGGGATCGACACCCTCCTGTTCTAGCAGTACCTTGATTATCCCATCATGTCCTTCCTTGGTAGCCACCATCAAAGCCGTATTTCCATACATATTGGTTGCGTTAATGTCCCATTTCTTGATCCTAAGTAAAGAAACCATGATCTCAGGGACCCCCAGAAATGCTGCACCGTGGAACCCCGTGGATCTAGTCTGATCGTCATGAAAATCGGAATGATTCCCCCCATATTCCGCCAAGAGTAGCGGCCAAGATACGTGCATATCGAATCGATCAAGCAGTTCCAGTGCCAGCGAGATCACTCTTGCGGAGATTTTTTTTCGAGCATGTGCTCCCAAATAAAAGGAAGCGTATTCAACGAATGGAGTAAATAGATGTGGATAAGGATCTAGGGGAAGGTCTCTAATGCACCCAAAGTTAAGAAAAGTCAAGCATACTTCTGCCATCATCGAATGGGGACGGTGAAAAAGGGTAGGGTTGGCTAGGATATACTCTAGTAGAGTGAAATGAACAAGACGGACTTTGGAAGAGGATGAATCGACCGTGACTAGTCCTAGCGCGCAGTTCAAAATGGTCCGGATCGAAGGAGTATTATCACCATCCAGATGTGTCGACCCTATCTCCACCCCTAAAGGCTTGACATAACGTCATTCCCTGGGATGCGGCTCTTCACAGGGATATGGCTCAGCATGGCAACCACCAGAAAACTAAAAACATATTTTACTATCTATATAAATAGTCATATCATATTGAAAATTTGTTAACAAGTACCTTTAAAGATGGAGGATCAGAATATCTAATTTTTATTCCTTTAATAAAATTTCTTTTCTTAGCATAGCAGTTTTAAAAAGCCTTGTTTTTAGACAAGAGTAATAAGACTACTCCTTTAACATCTTGTATAAAAATTGAAATATATATAAGAAGACTTTTATAGCCAAATAGATTACTTATTTGGGTCTTATATTCATAGTATAATATGTTTCTAAAGTAATTCATTGACCTATTGGCCTGTTCTAATAATGAATATACAGGAGAAAATCTACATACAAAATGTACTATTTTGACGATGTGGTATCGGTTCCAGGAGATAAGATATGAATTTGGTACTTAGTAATGTACTTCTTCAATGCTAATTAACTAATTATAGTAAGTTTAAAGGAGAATTGAAGAGTATTTGATACTCAGTATGGAAGAGTGGAAAGTTAATGTAAATACTAAGTGTATTTGAAGTTGAGATTTGAAATATCTCTACCAAAAGACAAAAATGGGCTAAAACCCATTCAAATATCCTTAACAGTATCAGTAGAGCAGAAAATACTGCTTTTGGACTATTCCTGCCTGTGTAGCCTACATGGTTGTGGGCTGTAACTAGTATTTTGCCTTAAATTTTGTAAGAATAACTAGAGAATAAAATTTGCAAGACATGACCAACTGACCAGAAACTTTATATAGTATATTAGATCACTTGAAAGAAGTATATTAGAAATTATTAGAATATTACATATAACCCATAAGTAGATATCATCAAATCAAATTTGTAACTCATATATTTCACTCTGTTTTTTTATAGATTCTTAATGCTTGCCAAAATAGCTATAAAAAATGCCAAAACAGTTAACACATTCAATATAAGCCTTATAGGATCTTATTATTCACTTGAACTAGCATATTTGAATGGCTTTGCAGTTTTGCTAACCAACTTGTTACAATCCTCTTCCCTTCGGGTGATACTTGCAGCAGGTAACCCTCTTCTCGATAGTAGTCGCACTATCTTGAGTTCGTATGAACAATGATAGCTGAGTATACAGACTCCTGTCTCGTACGATATATCGCTAAGCTCGTGAGAGACACTATGTCCTCAGCCCGGTAGTGCAAAGTGTAAAGATAAAAGTATATTGAAGGAAAATAACTTAGATAGTTGCGTGAAGAACTCTCAACCAAGAGGGCATTTTTTTTTTTTTTTTGTATCAGTTTTGCATTTTATTCGTACAACTATCAGGAAAACCAGACATGCAGCACTAGCTATGGCCAAGCAGAAAACCTATGCATCTCTCCCCTCATGAGATCAAAGTCACGCCCCCAAGACCCTATGGTACGGGCCCAACCGCACATCTCACCCACAAAAAAGTAGCAAGATACTCCTAGCGAGCAAGCAGGAAGACGCAGAAAACCCTTCGGAAAGCTCTCCAGAATAAACGAGAGTTTCACAAAGGAAAGCCCAAACACTCAAGAAAGACAGAAACTCCACTAAATGAAAACCTAACAAAGAATAAAATACCATCTCCGTAGGGGCGGCCTAAAATGACTAAACAGTCAGCGACCGACATTACTTCGAGCCCAAGGCGTTGACATCGACCGAGGAGGCAGTGCAATACCACGATAGAGCGTAACTGAGGATGCGACCATGGACAGCCGCGGAGGGCACAAGGCCGAGCGGTAGTAGGGTACCAGCCAAAGAGGGGAAGTGAAGCTGTAACCGAGCAACGGGACAAGACCAGGAGGAGAGGAGGAGGGGTAGACCCAAGTATCGTAGGAACTATCGGAAATGTATACGTGTCTGACTAGGCAGCCTCAAGCGAAACATAATCGAAGAGAGCAGAGAAATCGACCGTAGCCTGGTGAAAAGTTTTCTCTTACTGCGAACGGTGATCCCAGCCGTTTGTAACATGGACGCGAGAGTGTTGCCGACCGTGCGAATGTTAAGCGAAACCGCAAAACAAAAGCAGAAAGGAGGATGGGATGGAACCTAAGAAACGGGTGCCCAAGTCCCAATCTATCATAGGGGGGGGTGCAGCTCACTCAGAGTGGGGGTAGTGAAAAGTGACGATGATTTCTCGTGGTGTTGAGATTTCAATTGCCGGAGGTGTAGAGGAGATGGTTCATGCTCAACCAAGAGGCCTTTTTTTTTTTTTTTTTATCATATTTTAAATTTTGTTTAAGGTACAAAAATAGCATACATCCGCAATGGATATGGCCGCAACAAACCTCCACTACGGTCCAGCCCTTCGTCGAGGCGGTGGAAACCGTGGGGCAAAACCCCTGGTCTAAAACCCGCACCAAGCGCCCGGGCGCTGAATACAGCAACAAAATATAATACATGAAAACCACAAAAGCCAAAAAACATCTACCGAAAAACCCAAGAAACAACCCGACAGTGAGCCAAACCAAAAATACCAAAACCCGTAGGAAATCAAACCAAGAGAAAGCCCATCCGTCACTAGAACGTTTGCCGATCCCAAGGAGAAAACCAAAGATCCGTAGCCATACTCGAGGGTAATAGTACCGGGGCCATATAGGCCAGGCAGTCGGGGCTAATGGGATAGCGTGTGGCGGGGAGAGCCTAGGGAGTCCACGAGTCTAAGGCGCAAGTGGCGGAAAGGTGCTGGTGGCGCAGGCCGCCGAGCGTGAGGGGGGGAGGTGCGCCGGCCTAAAGCTAGGCCGACGGCGTGCGGGGGGGTGCTGGCTGTAACCGAGCCACGGGACGAAACCAAGCGGGGGAGAGGAGGGGTAGACCCAGGACAGTGACGCAGGAGATGAGTACCACCAAGGGGTCACGATTTTTCGCGATGCGACCGTACCGACCGAACCGTTCAGGAGAGAGTTCAATACCAGAAAGCAAGGCCACCAGTGCCGCTACTTCACAGATCGCCCGAAGCTAAACGACGAAACGCAGGTATGACGAGGGGTTGCCGACCGTGTAGATGCTAAGCGAGGACGCGAGACAACTGTAAGGAAGCCAGGAGAAGACGCGAAGCAAAAACTTGAGAGGATGTAGGGACAGGCCCTAAGAAACGGGTGCCCAAGTCCGAATCTATCATAGGGAGTTGCAGCTCACTGGGAGTGCGGGAGGTGGATGTTGACGATGATTTCTTGTGGTGTTGAGATTTCAATCGCCGGGTGTGTAGAGGAGATGGTTCGTAGCTCAACCAAGAGGCCATAAGGGTTCTCTTTTATACCCGTTCTTCCCACAACCTATGACTTATCCTTCGCATCACACACCCCTATCACTCATAGTAAATCATAGTGTGAAATCCATCAGCTGACTCCTATGAGTCACTGCGCAATACTTAATCAACCAATCAAAACACAATAAAGATATTATGTGCGCAACTTGCGTCACATGCGTGAAACCCATGACTCATAACTATGAGTCATGTGCGAAAGTCATAATCATATGACCATAATCGTGAGTTATATCAAAACAATAAACCAATCATAATAAAGGAATAACACGCTACCATGTTGTCATGTGAAAATACTAAAACCCTATGACTCACAAGCGTTAGTCATGTGAAACCTATCCTGCTCGTCACCGTTTGTGACACAACTATTCTAACTCGAAGAACATTTAAACAAATATCAAGTAAAATGAGAATACAAGATCAATAAATTTTATTATTTAATAAGGACTCCATATTCTGATTCTCCATATTTAAAAGTACTTCGTAACAAATTTTCAATATGATATGACTACTATTTATATAGATAGTAAAATATGCTTTTGGTTTTCTGATGGTTGCCATGCTGAGCCACATCCCTGTGAAGAGCCGCATCCCAGGGAATGACGTTAGCTCCTCTGGTTGTAGTGGCCGCTGTGAATATGCTATCCACATGATAGCTTCCATCCCAAGCCGCGCTCTGTCCTTCTTTTGGACCGTGATTCTTTCCAAAGTGGCAGTGTATACGTCCCCTACGTTTTGACCACTTGACATCTGTTTCAGCTTTTCCCTCCTGCGGCGAATCGTTGTCTCCCCGAGAATTGTCTCGATGCTAAGAGAGACAAGGAGGAATCTATACACAATGGTTCATGAGTAACATGATTTCTGCTCGAAACGGGGAAACTAGGAATCCAGACATACATCTCGGATATTGTTTTCGGAATGATCTCCATTATATCCGCTCTTAGATGCTCATCCATAGCATCAGGTTCTGGATCCTCATCCAACTTTATCCTCATAATTCCTCGGCGTCTTCCTTTGTCGGGCTCAATGAGATGGTATCCACGCTGGGGAAGTACTTCTTAACCTCACTGCGGATGAAAGGTCTTCCGGTCAGGAATAACCGGACACCCGGAAACTCCTGAACGATAGCCTGCAAGGCACTAAGGAGGCCAGCCTGATGCGCCGGGAGGGATTCATCCAAACCATCAATACATATAACTACCCGTCGCCATTGTCCAATCGCCGCCCTCAGCATTTTGAGAAGCTCCTGGGCTTCCGGGCGCACCCCGCCAAAATGCCCCTTCGCATCCTCGAAGGCTTTGCGTATGTCCTCCGGGATCATCCCACTCCCTACTAACTGTTTGAGCATGGCTCCTAGCATGTTTGATGTTGTCTGTTCCATTCTGTCGAGATAGTCACAATACAGCCCGGCAACTGTAATATCCTGACCGCAGCCATAAAAATGATCGATCACTAGAGAGCTAAAATTGCTAGCTGTTAGCGATGTGCGCGATCTGTAGCTTTCTTGCGTTACCTAAGATGAGTCTTCCCCACACCTGGGTCGCCATGGCAAAATAGCACCGAGTGAGAAGATCCATCTTCTCTCGTATTCCATGTTCGGAATGCGCTGGCTTGAAAAATCCATTTTCCCACTCTTCCGAGCCGACTCTCGCGTAAATGTTGATGCCTTTTCTGAGGCTCCAGTGATGACAACCCCTGCAGGATCTGAGCCTTGTCATCTGGTACGGTTGTATGGACAGTTTTGTTGAAATTGTTGACGATCCTGTTCAAACTGTTGATGTTAAATGACCCGGTAATCCGGCTATGGTCCATGATGTCAGAAGTCCGGCCGATCAAAGGTGTAGGGAAAGTTGATGGATAGGTGTCTTAGGCGGTTAAGAGTCTCCTCAGAGCTAGAGTAAATCATAGTCTATCAACAGTAGGGCTGCGAAATGTCACTGATAAGCATTTCACCCAATAGTTTCACGGCAACAGATCAGTCGCAGCACCTTGCAATGAGCCTCTCTCGAATTCTCAAAGAAGACTTTGCAGTTTATGCGACTGAAATGACCAGATTTTAAGTATTGATGCATAGCCTGCCGACTCCATATCTAGTCACTGCAGAAGACCTTGTCGCAACCCTGACTCTCACAGGCAGTAACACCTCTCTCAGTACCTTTTCTTACATAAGTAATCCTTACCATGATATCGACGGGGTCATAATTAGGCGACTGTGAGCACGGTAGCCAGCGCTGCAACCTATGTACGATGTACAGTACGAGTCCAAGTACGGTACGAAACAGTGGGTTAGGGTTTCGTCCCAGCCCCTGGCCAAAACCAATCCTGGTTTTCGAAGACAAGGGGCATGACGTCAACCCATCCATCCCATCACCCAGGAATATCGAGGGCAACATTCCCATCCCTCACCCTCCCTTTCAAATCCCATCTCACTATAAAACAACAACGCGCAACAACAACAACAGGTGTTCGTAATGTTAGACCTCCTCCTCTCAATCTCCGGCCTAACCCTCCTCTTCACCTCCTCCTTAACCTCCTGGAGCACCAGCCTAAACCTCCTCTTCTTCTACATAGCCTGGTCAACCCTTCTCCTAGCACACTCACCGCTTCGGATAGAACTTTTTGGAACACTAATCACGCGATTCATATTCTTCTGGCTACCAGCGTTGTTTTTCTACCTCCTGGATACCGCACTTCCCAGCATAACATCACAATGGAAGATCCGTGCCGGCACGAGCGCCCAGTTTGATAGACGCGCCGGGAAGGTGGTCGCGGTGGCAATGGGGAATATGCTGCTAGGTGTGGGGGTTCAAGGGCTTGTGGAGTGGGCGCTTATTGAGGTTGCTGGGTGGAAGAGCGCGGTTAGGGTTTCTAGCGGTATGCCCTTGCCGGGCGGGGTTGTGTGGGATTTGATCAGGGGGTTGGTTTTGAGGGAGGTTCGTTACGTTACTCATGAACTTGCGGGGGATTATGTTGATGAGGGATAGGTTTTGCAATACTACCTCCACCGCTTCTACTTGCACTCCACCTCTAGCCTGCACACCCGCTGGCAACACGCACCCCCAACCCCATCCCCGCTATGGCCCGCACTAGCACACTACGACCATCCGCTGCCATACCTCATACACCGCTTTGTACCGGTCTATCTCCCCGCCGCGTTCTTTCGCTTCCACGCGTTAACATACTTTGCGTTTATCGCAGCCGTATCGCTGGAAGAAGCATTTACTCATAGCGGGTATGGGAAACTGTTTTTTTCAAGTTTGCTGAGTGGTGCGGGGAGGAGGACAGCGGCGCACTTTGCCTCCAAGGGGAAGGGGAATTATTCTACTTGGGGGGTGTTGGATTGGCTTCACGGGACGATGGTCGGTGGGGGGAGGAGTGAAAAAAAGGGGCGGAAACGGGATGATAAGTAATGGTAGTTATTTAAGAGAGGATGTGGGATGCGGGATGCGGGATGGTGTTTGGAGTTTGGAGTTTGGATGCGTTTTTGCTAGCTCGTTATTCTAAGGCTTTGAGTGCGATGTTAGATAGGATACCTTTCTTAATGCAGTGTAAACTTATACTTGAGCTTTTATAGACGACATACCCTAGAGGGGGAGTTTAATGCTATATTATGTCTCTACGAAGCCGGCCCGTGAAGGCTGAACATACGAGCCCTAGACCAAAATACATTGCCGAAGGACTCAGCACTAGCGCGCTGGCTCAACCCCGCGCTTGGCCTCTCTCTCCCACTATTTTCTAGTTCACTAGTGAGATACCGGTATCATGCCTAAAAATGAAAGGGGGGGAGTTCAAGCCACCTACACTGGCTCACCGGCTAAAGGTCAGCCCAAGTTAAGTTCTAGTCTAGCCTCCACGGCACACCCAAGATGGCAATCTCTAGAAGTAAGGGATGGATGGGTTTTCTTAACCCCTCTGGAGGTACATTATGCATAATATAGGCAATTCCGGTGATCACTTTCCATCACTCATTTTATTAACAACCTAGACTAAAAGTGCTTCGCCGATCTATTCTACCAATCACTTGTGGAAAACATTTGGAGAGGATTCGGGACTTCCCCTTTATGCCTTCCTTCCTCTTGTGCTAAGTTTTCTGCCACTGAATATACCACGTGTTGCTAATAAATCTGGTCTCGGAAAGTGTGGGTTAGCCAGTCTAGTCTGCTCTAGCATCGCGAGACCTTGGGGTCGGGAGAGCCGCTACATAAAAACAGTAACAATTGCGTGAAGTACGGGAGTGTTCTTGTGTCCGAAACAAGATTTGGGATGAAATAGAATGTGTGAGCTTAAGACAAATAGTCAAAGGAAGCATAGTAATGGTATCATGAAGTTCAGGGCTAATGGTAGAAGTAAGCAAAAATCCCCAGTGAAGCCGCCAATACGGGAAAAAACACCGCTTGAAGGGAAGGCAATGCCACCACTCTCGCAACTTGAGAATCTCGTGACATTCTAGCAGAGGGTAATTACCTAGAAGATAGATCTTGACTCCATCACTTAGCGCTATCCCCCGAATGCGACACATCTCGCTAGATATTCAACACCGCGAAGCCCCCATTCCTTTCTTTCTCTTCCTTTTCTATTCCCCGACCGTGTTTAGTCTAGCTGACTGACTATCTGAGCAATTTGTCATGTTGTCGGAGGGCGATTCTGCGTACCGCGAGTGTCGTGTCCGTGGTGATTAGGGCATTGACTTTTGTTTTTTGGGGGGAGGGGTTTACCGGTGTTTTTCATAGCAGAGTGTCTACAAGATGGATTCCAATGAACTGGTGCCAAGGTTGCGGCTGCTCCCCACCCACAAAAACCGGAAAACACAACCCCTGTCTCCATAGAGATTTTTACTTGTACTCCAGTTGGCATGCTATACAAGTACACTTGATGCACGATGCACATTTTAAATACCAGGCACTGGGCTCACATTTTAGTAAACCCAGCACCTAGAAGATGTGAGAGTTCTTTGTCTCCCTACAACTCGCGAATGCTTAACTTTGCGGCTCAACATACCGTAGCTTTGCTGCATCACATGACTTTGGGGCTCAACACAACCATGCGGCTCAACTTAGGTTTGCGGCTCAACGCAGCTTTTCAGCTCAACGTACTAGCCTTGCGGCTCAACCCAGGGTTGCAGCATCCCTTACCCTGTATTCAAGCACTGTGGCTGAAGGCTAAGCTGATAGCGTGGTTCATGAGTGTAACTAGACTAGGCAAAGTGGTAAGCGATCAGAATCCCTTACCTTGTCATGGCTAGCGCTAGATACTGTACCAACAGTAGTCTATTTGGGTAATTGTGATAGGAAAAATGTTGTGCTTCACAAGTGGTGTAGTGCTCAGAATATCGTGGAATCAGTAATATTCAGCATTGCCATGATGGAAGCCAGAGTGGCCGTGTACATTTGCTCCCAGGTACTAAAATGGGCTAATGTTCAACATTCTAAACAGGGTTGGGGACACCGGAATAACACCATTGATCGTTACTCCTTTTGTGTTGAATCTTAACTCTAGTTGCTACTTCTTTCATCCATGCAATCGATGATCTCTAATTTAGTGTGACACAAAAAATGTGCCTGAACGAAAGTACTGTACAGGTTAAGGGATAACATGACTCTGAGGCTCAACACAACCTTGCGGTTTCATCTGACTTTGAGGCTCAACACAAATTTGTGCTTCAAATACCGGTACAACTTTTGAAGCCGAATATAACACCAGGAGCTTGCATTACATATATTTCGGCAACCTCGCTTGTCGCTTAATCCGTATAATTATTAGTTTCTGCATGGTGCAGGTGGAGGCGAGTACAGCCTGATTGGGATCTCGGAAGTATTAGATAAAAGATGATGGTGGTTGCATACTGGGAATGGGTCATGATATGGGCAGTATAATACTGTATGTTGGCAAAGCGAGCTCATATTGAACCGTAAACTTATTGAGTCGTAAAGTTAACATAGGAGGTTGACCGAACCGGGCGGCTCAACGAACAGACCAAACAAAATAGCCGCTTGGATTCACGTTGTCTAAGTCACTTTTGTGCAGTAGTATTCGTTGGACCTCCATGTTCGTTGACCCCGTCCTAAGTTAGTCTATCATATCATAGATCGAGCTGGCGGGCCTTCTCTTTAAAGGTGTCGGTTATGATATGAGTCCGCGAGTATTCAGGGGTTGCGGCGCCCAGCCACAACCCTGGCACGTGTAAGTTAGTATTATGATAAATTGAGCTCGGCAAAGTCATGAGAATTGTGAAAGCCTGTTCATGGGATCCAACACAAGCAAATGTCACTACCGATATCATGTGGAGAAAGCGCAAGTCCTTGGGAGCTTTGGTCTCTAAATCTTGAACTTAGTGAGCGCGGGGCTATAGCCGGTCGGAAGAGTGGAAACAGGACTTGTGGTGCGGCTATCATGGGTTAGGAAGCCGTAGTACTCTAGTAAATTATTGATCCTGGTACAGGTACGATACTCGGGTTGTTGATAAATATTTTTTCCCGTGGTGCCTATGGACTAGCTGGGGGATGCAAGGATGGGATCACTGACGGCGCAAATCACCTATGATAAAAGCTAAACTAGGATTGGAACAGAATGAGTGGTAATTGCACCAGATAGGTACGACCCTTCAGTTGTGAAACGGTATGACCTGGAGAAATGGTTGTGGCCAACTTACTCTAGTACCGTTTGCTCTCAGCCTTTCATAGATATGGTGAAAAACTTTGACACCACCGAGCCGCTATGCTTGAAAGCTTCTGGTGCAAATCCCAAAGGGAATTATTTTATTTGATTAAAAATTTTCACTCTAAAAGTACAAGGCTTTTCATGTGATAATGTTACCGGTTTGATAAGGCAACCGTTTTGTTACAGCCATTTTGCAGTGGTTGTTTGGAAAGGCTAACGCATTTCAGATTTGCCAAGCGGCCCTTCTGTTCACAATCCTTTGAAACGGAGGGAAACGGTGATTTGTATGGGGAAACAAAACGGAACAGTCGCAACCAAACAGGCTCTTAAAATTATCAGAGTCCATAAAACTGCAACCCTACCATTCGACCAAGTACCCAGCACTTGTACAAGGGACAGGCAATAAAAAGTGGTACGGCGCCGGGGTGGGTGGGTTGATTTTGGAAATAATTCTGGAACAACACAACCGAACCTGTCCTCTCATAAAATATATCTTGTCATGGTGAAACACCTCTTAAACTACATCCTTTACCATACAGTGCTCAACCCCAAATGTTAAGTATCTATGGCCATTACCACCACAGACAAAAAGAATATAGGAGAGAGTATGGCAGAAGAGTAGTTTCTATTGTTGAGTTGATATGAAGAATATTGATCTCTTAAATGAGGCTAGTATGCTTTAAAGCCTAGCTGAAATGAGGACAGCAATAAGCAGAATGCCAGTTTAAGGGTTCAGGTACCATGCTGAGCAAGCACCAATAAGTATTTGATTTGATGGAAAATGTACTGGAAGAGAGGTCATCTCTGTCACTGATAGAGATTTTCCTTTATCAATTGCATAAGATGGGAGGAAATACTGTTTTCCTAAATGTCTTGCTTTCAAGTGTACCAACCCTACTAAGACATTACTTATGCACTGTACCACTTTTTATTGCCTGGGCCTTGTACCTAATATCTTATGCTGCGAATATCTAGGAACCTCTTTCACACTTTCCCAAAATCTTCATGTGTACTCGAGTGCATTGAATGGGCCCCCCAAGTTCTCGCTTTTAGAAAAATAACACAACCGCTGGCCCCTAGTGCTAAATCTCAGTTATTATGCAGCCATTTGTTTATTTGTAAAATTCAGACTTTGTGGATATCTATTCGATTTCATGCACGGGTCATTTTGAAGTGAAGGTTTTAAGCGATTTGTACTGTATTTCCTCGGGATCGAAACCATTGGCTGACACTCCCTAGCATCACCGGGAAAGCAATCCTCGCCTTTTTCTTTGCTCCAAAGGACAAATACACCTACCTCTTCCATAAACTACCCCGCCGCCATACCACACAATTGCCCCGCCCGCCATCCAACCTCATCCGCTATGGGTCAGAGAAGATCAAGTCTCAGCGGTGATCCTCCCCAATACAGCACATCGAATACCCGTAACGACCATAACCTGAACAATGATATTCACGGCCACTCGAATACCAATATTGGGAATGTGTCAAACAGCTATAACATCATCAACGTGGTATTTGACGATGAGTCTTTGCGGATCCAAGCATGACTATCATCACTCGAACTTGATATATGACATCGGGGTCTAAATGTTCGTCGGCTCGACAGTGTGGGGGATTGGGATCTACCCAGGGACGAGCTCGAGTCATAGTATGGGGGTCGGATGGCTCAGGGGATCCTATTTTGCTATGTTATGGAAGTCAAAGGGTTATCAAGACCGTTATAAGGCACCATATTTTTCTTATACCCATAGCCAATGCTGATAAGTGACGAACTCTATTCATTAGTGATAGACAACCTACGCAAGAAGACCTATAGACTCACTATTAGCGTTTTATCTCTCTATTACGACTCCCAGACACATAAGGTCCAATTGATAAACCCTATACATGATAGGGTATCTACTCAGCCAGGTGGCGCTAGGAGCCAGGCAGATTTCATCCGAAATTCAACGCACTTTCTAAAACAGAGAGGTCGCGAGGCTCTTCTATTGTCGGACATGCTGAAATTATTGGTGAAAACAGTCAGTTCCACTGAACGAGTATACATCGCAAGCCCTGGAAACTCTCTCGCAGAAGGTTGCCGTCCTGTGAACATTGATGCTATACCATAAACTATACCCTGCAGTCCAAAATTTTGATGGCGGGTAATGGTGTCTTTTGCTGCCGGAGCCAACGCCACCGAAAGTACTGACCAATTAAGCTTCCTTGCTTGTGGGGAACAAGCATGTTTTGCGTAGTAAAATACAGGCGAGCTGAGGGATTCTTAGCAAAGGCTAGTTAGCAGAGAGGTTGGGGAGATGTATGACAAAAGGCTTAAAAGATAGGAACCTTGTAAGACATGAAAATGACTATTTGCAGGAGGGTACTACAGTAGAACAGATAAGTTACTCACAGTATCCAATCCTCTGGCGAGTGATAAGTTGTAAAGACTAGTAATTTGGGGAATATGAACTCCAATGATTCTGTACGTCCACCATCAGGCGCCATAATAGGCGATACACAGCCCATATATAAGCACCACAGTGAACGATAATGTAAGGGCGCTCGTCGTTATCAGCTGATAAAACACACTTCCGGGTTTATTAGTTAGACTACGAGAATCCACTAGTGTCCTACCAGTTGAAGCTGAACGATATCTAGTGCTCACAAGAGTATCCAGCGATAATTCTGGGAGAGATTGAGTCCACCCCGCGCTTGGCACGAGAACACCTAGGGGAAAGACGGGGGGGAGTCCTTGCCCTGGGCGGTTCATCAAACGGGCCTTCTGATTATAGGAGAATCTTAGACAATCATACGTAGTGAAGCCCTAGTAAATTAGTGTTAGTTAAAAACACCTTCGAGCAGTAGTCTTCTTCCAATGTGAAAATGTGCACTTCGTTGTGCTTCCCCAGGACCCAAACAGTGGCTGCGCTCTAGAACTAGGGGGCTTTTAATAAACCAGAATACCTCGCACCGCAACCAAGATGCCAAGTACTATATCATGCCTAAGCCTAAAGTAAAGATTTGGAAGTTGTGCAACCATGCATTTCGTTTCTCACATCCCCCGAATCTTTAATTTTCCCCCGAGTACTATACATCAACTAAATATCTATGATGCCGGACGGCCTCAACAGAAACAAAAAATTAGATACACTTAAAATAGTTCATACCATCCTTCAGCATCAGCGACAGCTTCCATCCTATCCAGTGTGCTCCTAGCCAGATTGTTAAAATAGCACTAATCTAGCAACTTCTAGTAGTTCTCAATAGTATCCTAAGGGCCCGTTTACCTATAGACGTCTGTCTAACAGCCTGAAACGATGCCGACCGTTAAGTGGGCCTTGACAGTGGGGGAGAGTGGGGAAAAGTAGATGGCATTTACCTAGAGTAGGCAGCGTAACCTTTTAACGGTTTAGCTACTAGAATCTATGACCATGAAAAATTGGTCAAACACTTTCAGGCCGTTTATCAGATAACGGTTGAGATGCCACAGTCTACTCGACCACCTATTACAAATTGAATTTTTAGAAATAGACAGTTGAAGGTGCGTAAATAAAACAGAATTGTTGCATGTTTACCTAATATACATTCTAATATAGCTTGAAGTCCGTTTATCTAATTGACTTTCTTTGGCGGTCGGCACTGTCTCTGGTTGCTATTATAGAGGGCCGTTTATAGGTAAACGGGCCCTAATTTCCATTCCAACCCGGTATTCTAAGTAGCTTAAATCGGGGTATATTCTTTCAATAAGTGACTTCGCTAGTGCACACACGGTGCTCTTAGAGGCACTAGTCACTTTGCTAATATGATTAATTGATGCGATCGCGCGGGGGGGGGGTTGGACTAATTTCGCAGCACTTTTCACCGACAGGGGGGTATCACATATCTCATGGACTGATGAGACATGCAGATTCCGGACCTTCCGCTTATGGTAGCTCTATGCTGTGGCTAAGCAACTTTTTTGCTGAGAAAATTCTTGGCACTCCATAATTTTTGTTAGGCAAAGTCACTGAGCCACAGCATCGAGCTACCATAAGCGGAAGGTCCGGAATCTGTATGTCTCATCAGTCCATGGGATACTGGTGGCTGGCTGCAGCCTACCATGCGCGCAGTGCTTTTTAAAGATGGATCATTTCTTCCCCCTGGAGGTGCTTGGCATGCGCTTGCTGGTGGGACGAGCGCGCAGGATCGGCAAGGCTATTGTACTCGAGTATTCCATCAATCCTTTTATTAGCCTTCAGCTATCTCGCCATCGCCTCCTCTACCCTTCATTCATCCATTATGAGTACTCTACCTAGGGATTACCAAGAACAAACTTTCGATCTGATCCACCACAGCTATGCCGTACGGAATACCCATACCGGTAACACCTTGACAAATAACGTGGGTGGCAGCCTAAATACGAACGTTGGCAATGTTTCACACAGTTACAATAGCACCTTCCACCTCGGACCGGGCGAAGGGACTTCACCCATCCAAGCATGGCTGTCTCCACTGGAACCACATAAGAGGCACCAGGATGTGAGAAACCTCAGGCTTGATGGGATCGGAGATTGGGTTCTAAAAACAAGTGAGTTCGAGAGTTGGCATGGGGGTCGGGAGGGTTCAGAAAATCCCATATTGTTGTGTTATGGGAGCCAAGGGGTTGGAAAGACCTATATAAGGTACGGGTGTTTTCTCAAGACACTACGGTTGCAGCTAACAAGGAATGGAAAATAGTTCGCTAGTAATAGACACTCTACGCAATCAGACCCGGGGGCAGAATGCCGCCGTTTTCCCCCTCTACTGCGACTATCAGGCCCAGAAGGACCAATCACCGGTCAACATGATCGGTGGTCTTCTCAAGCAGGTTGTGGCGAGAGCCACCGAGATTCCAGGCGAAATCAAATACCTTTTTGAGGAGTCGAGAAAGCTAGGTGGTCAAGGTCTCCGGCTGACAGAATTGGTGCAATTGTTTGTCGAAGCAATCGGTTCATTTGAACGAGTATTTATTTGCATTGATGCAATTGATGAGTTACTGGAGAAGGATCGGCCCAACTTTATTCGTGCGTTGCGCTATATTGTTGACAGAGCACCAAACTCCCGACTGTTTCTCACTAGCCGCCCCTACGTTCGGGTGGAACTCGACAGGCATCTTGCAGGCCGAGCATACATAGTCCAGGTTGTAGCGGACCTAGGGGATGTCACGAGATATGTCCAGCTCAAAATTGAAGATGACCCACACCCTAGGCTGATGAGTGAGGATCTAAGAGCAGATATCATGAAAACGATGTTGGAAGAGAACTCAGGGATGTAAGTAGAAAAAACTCTATTACGTGCTTGGATCGTTCATTGACGCTCTGTTGAGGTTTCTGCTGGTAGCCTTAAATATGGCCGCTGTCCTAGGAGCAGCCACGAAATCCAGGAGGCGGAAGATGCTGACAGCGGTGGCCGCAGGTGGTGTGGCCCTTGGTGATGTGTATGGTAAAACATTGCAGCGAATAAGGGAACAGAATGATGGACTATCAGGACTTGGGATGCAAGCACTGATGTGGGTGTCCCACTCACAGCGGCCATTGAAGGTAGACGAACTCTGCCACGCTCTGGCTGTAGAAATCGAGTCAACCGATCTGGACCTGGACAATGCACCTTCAATCGATACAATTCTAGATTCGTGCCTTGGACTTGTGATCATCGACAAAGAGAAGTCGACATTCCGCCTGATACACTACTCACTCCAAGAATACCTCTCCGATAATAATATCTTCCCGAGAGCCCACGAAACACTTGCAGAAACTTGCTTGACCTGTCTGAACTTTTCGCAGGTCAACCTTTCTGTATCCCCCACTCCTAACCTCGGATACACGTCCTTTCTCGAATATTGCTCTGCATATTGGGGAACACATGCTAAAATGCAGCCCTCAGATCTCTCAAAGAACCTCGCACTCAAGCTGTTTAACAACTTCGAAAACGCTATATCACCCAAATCACCTTCGGTGTATGATGAACCTTGGCGGGCCCAATTCAGTGCTCACTTCCCCTTTACCGCGCTACACTATGCATGTCGCTTAGGCATCGTTGAGCTTGTGACTTATCTGATAGGGATGGAAGGTTGTGAAGTCAACGGAAGAGACTCCAGTGGTAAAGCCCCACTCAGATGGGCAGCAGAGAAGGCACATGATGCAGTTGTGAGGCTCCTGCTGGAACAAGACGATGTCAATCCAGACGAGACCGACAACGATGGTCGAACAGCGCTCATTGAGGCTTGTCATCGTGGGCATGAGGGGGTCGTGAGACTCCTGCTAGCACAGAAAAATGTTAATCCCGACAAAGTAGACAAATACGGCAAGACACCATTCATCAGCGCCTCTTCCTGTGGGCATGAGAGGGTGGTGACACTACTTCTCGAACGGGAAGATGTCGATCCAAACAAGTCAGACAACAAGGGCCAAACAGCCCTTCACTGGGCCTCTTTCTTGGCACATGATGGAGTGATGAGGCTGCTGCTCGGAACTGACGATGTCGATCCTAACAAGCCAGACAACAATGGTCGCACACCGCTCTGGCAGACTATGATTTTCGGGGATGAGGAGGCAGTGAGACTACTGCTCGCGAGAGCCGATGTCAATCCTAACAAGCAAGATAGGGGTGGTCACACACCGCTGTCACAGGCTTCTCTAGGTGGGCATGAGGGGGCGGTGAGACTACTACTCTCAAGGGACGATGTTGATCCCAACAAACCCAACAACGATGGTCAGACACCGCTCATGGTAGCTTCTTCTCATGGGAATGAGGGGGTGATGAGGCTCCTGCTCGCGAGAGCCGATGTCAATCCCTCAACAAACTAGACAAGGGTGGTCACACGGCGCTTTTGCGGGCTCCTACAGGCGGATATAGGGAAATTGTAGCACTTCTCCAGCCCCGGGAAACTGCAAATCTGCAATCCCTAGTGTGGATTAAGCCCAACGAGAGATTAGCCTACCTTTCTTCCACGCGCACAGCTCTAACTTATGCGCCACCTTCACAACAACTCCCTTATACATTCTAGTCATCGGCACAACTCCAGCCCTGTTCCAAAACCCTTCATAACCACCAGGTACATGTGTTGCCTTTTCGCGGATGCTCTTGTCCGCTTTTTTGTTCCTTTCCAGTTTTTCCTAAATCTTTCTTCTAGGAACAGTTCTGGGTATTCGCTTGTTGTAGGAAAGCATTTTTTTGCACATTATATATTCGTTTAACCTTCTTTGGACTTCTATCCTCATGTGTTTAGTAGAGGGGGATGGTGGTTTTGAATCGAGATGCTCTGGGTCATGGCTTGATATAATACCACTTCAAAACTCTCCGTTTTTCTCTGCACATAGATTCTCTTGTATAATATTATACCTTTTTTCTTCCCTCTCTTGCAGTGTAATTCTGATGCCTTCCATCCTTCAACCAGTCCAAGCGCCAACTGATGTTCTCCCTAGCGGGTAAGTTATACGCGGGAAACTAGAGCAGAGAAAACATCCAAATATTAAGATATTTTTGAGCTGGGCCCATTTCTCATCCTAGGCTAAAACCTAGCAAGGCCCATTACACCTACTGGGAGATGTCATGAAGGAAGTCATAAATTCCTTTTTTCATATTTTTCTTTCGCGTTAATCCTTATTGCTAGCTTGGCCGAATATCTCATGAATACTGACACCTCAGACCAAAACCACGATTTTCTATGGTGTATGAAGGATACATGGTGGTCAACCTCACCCATTCCCGACAGAGACTATTTTATATATCTACCGCAAAAGGGGAAATTTTAAGAGCTTGGGCTGTATATTCAAATTCAGAAACAAAAGGTCTTGAAAAGGGATAATGCTTTCCTGCGAGAGATAAGGTCAGCTTTCAGGACGTGTCGGATCTTGTTCACTGGCATGCACAATTCTGTTAACTTGTCAAAGAAAATCTACCCTGGGCTGACGGAGGTAGCGAATCGAGAAGGCTTTTAGGGTGCGTAACCAAAACCACCGACAGAAAATCATCCAAAGGTAGCCGGCCAAAATACCGCCTGGGGTAGAAAAAAAAAAATCGGGAAATGCTGAAAGAACTTCTGGGGTTTTTGTCCTTGCGTTAAGTGAGGTCGAACCAATTGAGCAATGGTGGTTCTGATAATGCGTTTGCACACTTTCCGTTTATTATTATTTCCTGTAGGCTGTACCATTATCACTAACACGAGCACAATAATGGAGTCTGCATCATTCTCAAGGTCTTGTCATAAAAAATCCGATTTAAAAGCGATGCCATTGGTCTTTCCATACATCATGATTGGCAATTTGGAAAGCCAATGATCTGGGCGCATGGTTTAGGGGTATAATATCTCATTTGCAATGATCTAATCATAACTTGAGATGGTCCTGGGTTCCATTCCCAGTACGTCCAAATCGATTTCTTTTCTTTTTTCCTTCTTTACTATAATATATAGGAGGTCTAGTCTCCCAGATCTTTAGCCTGTCCTAAATCCGATCTGTAGCAAATGTAGGTGATAAGAGTGTTATTAAAAATGTGTAGCGCTCAATTGTTAGATTTGAATTCTGGGCGGCCTACCCTGCGAGTGATAATACTCGGCGCTAAGGCTCTCCATGAGCACCTTCTCACCAAGTAGGTAATCAAATAATAACTTTCAAAACGCTGCGACCACTATTCGGACATGCCACCTATACTTATTTACATCTCTAACCCTAGTCTAGCATTTCCCATTTCTTTGCCTTGCCATCCTCACAGACGTGCCCTCGCTCTCAAATCCACCATCTATCACTCGGTATTGGTAAAATAATTGATCTAATTACAAAACTAGGCAGCTTACACATACTACTATCTAAACCTTTTGGAAAGGAAGGGGGGCAAAAATATTGGTTACTTTCCTCTGCTTAGACTAGCTTATATCAAGGAATCTCGGGAGAAAGGCAGGGGGCAAGCGAACACCACCCATCGCTCCCCCGATCAACCTCTGAACCACCCACGTCCCGTATGCATAAATATCGGATCCATCTTTCTTTCCCTACTTCCCTTTGGTATAGATTATCACCTCCGGCTCAGGGGACAGGAGCCGGCCAAAGGTGGGACTCCAGGGTAGTGGAAGATGCATTCGAGGGGTTCGCTCTCGGGTAGTTGCAGGCGGTGGCAGGGGGATGGTGCAGCTTAAGATACGAAGTGTGGTTTAGTTAGCATTTTCGATGGGGTAAAGGCGAAGAGAGTGAAGGCTACCGGTACCGTATATTCTGATGAAATTCGCTAACCCCGTCCCAGGATGTGTTATTTCCGGCCCAGTAAGATATCGTATTTTTCCACATTTGGGCCTGAACAATGAATGTAATTGGCTACATCAAGTTGGTCTGAAGTTGCCAATGAGAAATGCCCTCTGAACCCTAATTCCGCTCTCTTACTGGGCCGGAAATAACACATCCTGGGACGGGGTTAGCGAATTTCATCAGAATATACGGTATTAGGAAATGAGGTTCATTTTTAGGCGTGGGTTGGTGGTATTGGTTGGGAGATGTGAACGTTTAGCTAGAGGGTGAATCGAGAACCCTCAGAGCCTAGTGGAATAATTGATAGCAACCTTCGGGCGGGACGACTGGGGGCCCTGGAAAAAAGTCCGAAATCTTGGCGCTGTGGCTGGAGCACGTCGTCCTCTGAGTGGTTGAGAAGGTCATGGGCCAACCAGACACACATTCGCTGCGACCTGACTCCGCCTCACGGATTTGGGTGGTACTGGGGTCAAAGGTAAGTGTATTGCCTTCGCATGAAAATGATTGGGCGGCAGTGCCACAAAATAAACGAGATAACCCCGCTTTTTCTTCAGCTTGGTCCACGGAAAGGTTTTGTAAACTTCCCATTAACCCTCTGTATTTCTCTACCATTTCTACAAACAACCAGCACTTTTAGCAGAGCATCATGGCCCACACTACGCGTACGCGGTCGATAAAATTCGGCTACAACGACTCCCACTACAGCAACACAGTAGGGAGCCTCAATGAAACTGTTTGTAACTCCGAGGTGGACGCACAGATTATGCGTTGGCTTTCTCCACTAGAGCCGAACACAAGACATCAAAGCGTGCGCAACGACCGGTTTAATGGTGTTGGGAATTGGCTTTTAGAAACATGCGAGTGGAGGGAGTGGAGGGAGGAGAATAGGGGTAGAGCTGATAAAGCCGTCTTGTTTTGCCCCGGGAATCCGGGAGTGGGCAAGACCTATCTGAGGTAACATGCGGGATTCATTTCAAGAAAATAATTTTGCTAACGGCCGGAAATATTAGTTCCCTAGTGATCGATAGGTTGTGTGATCAGGCAAAGGAGGAAGATATAGCTGTTGCAGGATTCTACTGCGACTACCTTGCGCAGCAAGAGCAGACTGTCATCAACATAGTGGGGGCGATTCTAAAACAGCTAGTGGGCGGCAGAGAGGTACTGGATGATATACGGGAGGCATTTCGGGAGGGAAAAAAGGAGGCTGGTGGAAGAAGGCCATTACTCACGGATCTGACGCGAATGTTAAGAATAGCGATTGCTTCTTTGCCCCAAGTTTTTATCTGTATTGATGGGCTGGACGAATGCCTACCGAAAGTTCTTCCCGAGCTACTTGAGTCGCTAAGCGAGATTGTTCGAGAGTCCCCTAGGACAAAGATATACCTTACCGGGAGACCCCATGTCACAGAGGTCATTCAAAGATATTTCACCAAAGCTATTGCGATACCCATCAACCCTAACCAGGATGACATCAGGAACTATCTGGAGATGAGGATAGACAGGGATGACAAGCCAGAGGCGATGAACAACGGGTTAAGGGCGGATATTGTAAGGATTATTCTGGATAAGATGCTAGATAAGTGTGTTGGCGTTTCCCCTCTGCCAACGATGTATACTGACCAAGGACTCTGTCTAGATGCCTCCTCCTCGCTTCCCTAAAAATCGGGGCCATTTTTGGCGAGACGACAATTCGTCAGAGAAGAAAGAGACTTCAAGAGATCACGCAAGGCAATGAGTTGAGCGATGCCTACGCCGAAACCCTAACCCGGCTGAAGGAGCAGAAAGGAAATAGGTCAGTGCTCGGACAGCAGGCACTGATGTGGGTGTTGTATTCGGAACGGCCATTACGGGCAAAGGAGCTCTGTCACGCTTTGGGGGTGGAGATAGGATGTACAGATCTGGATCCGGAAACGATACCTGAGATACCGACACTCCTAGCTTCTTGTCTCGGTCTTGTCACTGTCGAGGCGTCTTCGTCCACGGTCCGACTAGTGCACTACACGCTGCAGGAATATCTCTCAAGTAATCCTACCCCATTCCATAGTGCCCACTCCACAATCGCGGAGGTTTACCTGACATACCTTAATTTTGGATGCATCCGGGATTTATCACCAACTCTGGACTCGGCCCCCTTGACAATGCCCCTTCTAGAATATGCTTCATCCTATTGGGGAGAGCACGCAAGAAGGGGGATGACAGAAGAGGTCAAAATGCTGGCACTGAGCCTTCTCGATAGATTTGATCACCATATATCCGCTCAACAACTGTTAATACGCATTTATCAAGATGCGCTCTGGCCGAGATACTTTGGCCAGACACCGGGAGGACATAAGGGGTTTACAGGACTGCATGCAGTAGTATTTCTCGGGATAGTGGAGCTAGTTGCTCCGGTATTGGAGATGATGGATTGGGATGTTAATGCATGCGACTGCACCGGGAGCACGGCTCTTATCTGGGCAGCCCGAAGAGGGCAAGAGGAGGTGGTTAAGATGATTTTGGAACACGAGGACGTCAACCCCGATCATGCAGACACCAAATATGGCCAAACGCCGCTCTCGTTGGCTGTTAGGCACAGGCACGAGGGCGTAGTAAAGATGCTTTTGGAACGAGAGGACGTCAATCCTAACTGGGCAGATACCAAATATGGCCGGACACTACTTTCTCGGGCGGCTGGTAACGGGTATGAATCGGTAGTGAAGTTGCTTCTGGAACGAAAGGACGTCAATCCCAACCAAGCAGACACCAATAATGGCCGAACGCCACTCTCGTGGGCGGCTAGGAATGGGCATCAAGGGATAGTAAAGATGCTTTTGGAGCGGAACGATGTCGATTCTGACCAGGAAGACAGCAAATATGGCCGAACGCCACTCCCGTGGGCGGCTGGGAACGGGCATGAGGGTATAGTAAAGATGTTTTTAGGAAATCTTGGCATCTCCCCCAACTATATAGGCGCTAGAATTGTTCGAACGCCACTCTCGTGGGCGGCTGGGAACGGGCATGAAGGGGTAGTGAAGTTGCTTTTGGAGCGGGGAAGCCTCTATACCAACATGGTAGGCATCGATGGCCGAACGCCACTCTCGTGGGCAGCTGGGAACGGGCATGAAGGGGTAGTGAAGTTGCTTTTGGAGCGGGGAAGCCTCTATACCAACATGGTAGGCATCGATGGCCGAACGCCACTCTCGTGGGCAGCCGCGAACGGGCATGAAGGTGTAGTGGAGATTATTTTAGAACGGGATGATGTCCTCACCGCCATACCAGATAACAGGAACCAAACCCCACTATCGTTAGCACTCTCTGAAGGACATAATGGAGTTGCCGCAATGCTACCGGAACCTAAAAATGTTGATTCCGGCAAAGCCAATCTCGGTGACCAGACTACCCCCCCGTCCCATTCACAATCGCCCAAGCCATCTCGCTTCCCTTCCATCTGGCCCCTAAAGCTCTTCCACCGCAGAAGGAAAACTAAAACCCACCCTAACAACCGCTAACCAATCCCCTTGTTTGCGCTCGCCCCGTATTCCGTCATCCCTCCTATTCGTGTTTTCGCTTTTCTCCTCTACATCTTTCCTTGTTACTAGATATATTCTTCCTAGGTACTTGCTAGCTGAGGGGTTGGTGTAGCCAAGGTTTAGACATAAATAGGCTTTTCCAGGGGCTTTTTTCTAATTTCTTCTTGCTGTTTACCATTTATCAACTTTTTGAATCTTTCATTCGCATGTTTCTTGCTCTGGTGTTCTGGTTAGACTTGGTCCCGTCTTCATTTTCCGATTCTTGATTCCTTATGTTCTGTTATTTGATATGTTGGAATTTATCATACGTAGTGTGGATAGCTGTGTATATTACTCTTCGTTCCGTTACAAGGAATCTGGTTGGAATAACAGATGGTAGGCTCGAAGAAGCCCGCCCTAAATTCGTGAGCCTCTAGTTGTTTGCCTCCCCGTAATTCCCTTCACTTGGGCTACGCGGTCACCAGCCGTCCCCTTTACTTAGACAGCCGCTAGATAAAACTAATAATACTCACGTGAGTCCAGTGTTCCCAAGCGTCCAGTCCGTTCGCCATTTGCTTAGAACAGGGCGGACGCCGGGTTCTGGGACTCCGCCAGGGACAGACGCCCCTCCTGTAGTCCTTCCTAACTATAGCCCAGGACGGACGGCAGGGCTCTACAGGTGTCTCATTCTGAAATACCTAAAGATGACCGCCGGGCCCTGTAGATGACCACCGGGCCCCGCAAATGACTGCCGAGCGCTGCAGATAGTGGCGGGGCCCCGGGTGCCCTATCGGAAAATCCCATTTAGGCTAAGACTACAGGGTCCGGCCGTCAACCCCTAGGACAGCCGTGCCCGGTGTCTTTACCCACCCTACCCGAGATGCCCGGGACGGTTGGGAAGGCTGCGGGAGTCTAAAAAGGCGCTCCACTTGAAAAGCCACAAGTTTTCAGCAAAGTTTCCTTATCAGACCCACATGACTATTTTGTCTCTCAGCAGCGCCCGTATATACTGCCGTACACCAATACTTATTCTACTATACCAGCAGGGGGGGTGTCCCAGATCGTTGAAGTGCAACCCTAACCCAGCTTGTATCGTGCTGCATCTCCTCTAATATCACTGAATACTCTGCTGGTAGAAACTAGGGTACGAGGAGAGCACTAGTGTTGGCTAGTTAGGTTAGATTCTGTAAAGGTATGACTATAAGCTAATTGCCTTACATGGAGTATTTGTGAAGGATATTATTTGGCGTATCCCCAATGTGCCATAAAAATATTACAAGAATGCAAACATCTGGATATAGACCTTGGAAAGGCCGCTAGGAGCTAATGGTAGTACTGTACTAGAATACCTAAGCGGGAAACCAAGGATCGCAGCACTCTCCCCCTTCCCCCTCTAAGAAAACAGCCACGAACCCCTCGACCAGAACCCCAAGCCAAGGTAGTACTCTTGCCAGGCAAGAGGTAATTTGGAACCGGGGGTCGATTTATCCCTCAACTTCGGAATCTTTCAGACCCGTTTAGAATGTTGAACACTAGCCTATTTGAGTACTGGGGAACCAATCTGCACGGTGAATCTCTTTTCCTTTACAACCATGCTGGTTAGTCCCGGTTTTGCGCTATTCTGAGCACTACACTACTAGTACTCGAATAGCACAGGGCGGTTGTGGGTAAGTACGGCCAACTTTGTTTCATCCACCCAAAATTAGGTGAGTGTGACCATCGAGACAGCCAATCTTGGCGTGATTTGGGAGGGGGAAAAAAGCCTGGCGAACTCTGGACATGAAACAATTCACCGTATTCAACCCATGGTTGGCTGACTACCCTACGAGCCAATCAGAGCAGCTTTGCAGTACTTACCCACAACCCCCTGTAGGGTGCTTCTTTGGCGTGAAGTTTTTTATATGACGATTCCTCGAGTAAAGTTAGTGCTTAACATTTCAAATGGGCCGGAATGCTTCAGCAGTTCAGAGGACAGCAGAAAGTTGAAGAAGCGGTTGATGGAACGGAGCAAGGCGGGGATCGCGCATCGAACTGGTATCTGCTATGCCGTGGGCCACTCTACGAGTAGCAGAGAGGACGTGCAAGAACCTTCAAGCGAAGTACTGTAGATAAGTTACCCCACTTTTTGAAAGCACGGCCTACAGAATCATGAATGCACGGCTGACAAGAAAAGCGATTGTCGCTTAATTTGATTCCCTGTGTAAGACCAAGTGAGGCAATAGGAGCACAATGCTGCCGCTCACAGCCGCATCGAGAGATCAAACTAGCAATTGGGGTGGTGCCCCTAAAGTTAATGTGGGCGCTGGTGGGTATCCGATCGAGGGCTTGAAGGCTGGAGGTGTGAGGGCAGGTAGTGGTAGGTGATCTCGTGTTTACCGAGCCTGCAGTCTCATATCTGGTGGAATTTGCCAACTCACCTTGCGGGCAACCTTGTGTTTTGGCCATCTAGCAACAACGATTCTAGACGGTAGAAAATTCGGTAAACGCTTTTGCACTGCCTATCGGAAAACAATGCCGGTGGAGAGGATACCGCCTAGTTTTATTGCGCTAATTTAGAAGTACCCTAGATGGTGAGGTAGAGTACCTTTAATTACTTGTAAACAGGTCCGTATCTTTTTGGCATGGAAACCATTGGCTAAGTGTGAGCCAATAGCCTAACATCGCCACAAGAAAATAATCACCGCTTTTCTTTGCTCCAAGGCAGGACAATTCCATCAACCTCTTCCAGAGACCACCATACCACTACGCTGTGCTACCGGTATCGTCTCGCTTGCCACCGAATATCGTCTGCTATAGATACATTACCTGCAAAGCGCAGAAAGCTGAATCTCAGCAGCGACCCTCACCCGTATAGTACATCGAATACCCGTAACGATCATAACCTGACCAATAGTATTCACGGCGACTCGAATACGAATGTTGGCAGTGTGTCAAACAGCTATAACACCATCAATGTGGGGGTGGATGAAGAGTCCTCACGCATCTAAGCATGGCTATCACCTCTCGAACCCGAAATAAGGCACCGATATGTTCGTAACCATCGGCTCTATGGTGTTGGGGATTGGGTTCTACAGCGAAATGAGTTTGAGGCATGGTGCTGAAGTCAAGATGGCTCCGGGGATCCTACTTTGCTATGTTATGGAGGTCAAGGGGTCGGCAAGACCTTTATAAGGTACCGGATTCTCTAGCTTCCAAGGGTAATGCTGATAAGTGGCGAAATTAGTTCGTTGGTGATAGGCAGGCTGCGCAAGCAGGCCCGTGGACAGAATATGGTCGTTTTATCTGTCTATTGTGACTATCAGACGCAGAAAGACCAATCAGCGGTAAACATAATAGGGAGTCTACTAAGCCAGGTAGCCTTAGGAGCTAGGCAGATCCCATCTGAGGTTCAACGCGCTTTCAACCTGGGACAGCGAGGTCGCCATGCTCTTCAATTGTCGGACATGCTAGAATTATTGGTCAAAACAGTCAGTTCCATTGAACGGGTATACATTTGTTTCGATGCGATGGACGAGTTACTCCCACAAAATCGATCTGAACTACTGCGCACATTACGGCAGATTATTCGAAATGCACCGAATACCAGACTATTTCTTACAGGAAGGCCGTATATTCGCCCAGAACTTGACAAGTATCTCACGAAGAGAGCCTACACCATCTCTATTGTGGCTGACCAAGGCGATATTGCTACATATGTAAGTCGGAAGATGAAGGATGATGAAGATGATGATGGGATCCAGCCTTGATGCCTGATGATTTGAGAGATGATATTATGAACACAATGCTGGAGAGGGCTTCGGAGATGTAAGTAGGAATAACACTATTGGAAAGCTTGGAGTGCTTGCTAACCACAGGTAAAGGTTTCTACTTGTTGCATTGAATATTGATGCAATCTTGGGCGAGACTTCCCTAGCGAAGAGGAAGAAAATGTTACAAAAGGTGGCAACGACTGGCGTGGACCTGGAGAGCGTGTATACTCAAACACTACAGCGAATTCGGGAACAGAAAGGGGACCGGTCAAGGCTTGGAATGGAAGTCCTGATGTGGATATCCCACGCGGAACGGCCATTGACTATTAACGAACTCTGCCATGCCCTGGCGGTAGAAGTTGGATCGACGGATCTAAACCCGGAGAACATTTGTTCGCAAGATATTGTCCTTCGGTCATGCTTAGGGCTTGTCGTGATTGACAGTGGTGCGTCGACAGTTCGGCTAATCCACTACACACTGCAAGAATATCTTCGGCTTCCCGACATCCTCCCTGCTGCCCACCAAACCCTCGCGTGGACATGCTTGGCCTATCTAAATCACGACCATATCAAAGTGTTTCCGGCCGGTAAGATCCCTGACTTCCGAGACATGGCCTTTCTTGAATACTCCTCCTTGTATTGGGGAATCCACGCAAAAGAAGGACTCTCAAGTGTGGTTAAATCATTTGCGCTGAAACTGTTAAGCCGGTACGATATCCATATATCTTCTACCTTACTCTTCAACAGGGTATACCCCCGGAGACATACCACAGGCTTCATAGCTGTCCCTCGTTTCATTGGGCTACACTGTGCATTCTACTTTGGAATTGTTGAGGTTGTGGAGGCTCTGATCGAAACTGGAGGCTTCGATATCGACCAACAAGATTCTGTGGGGTTTACAGCACTTATGTGGGCTGCTTGCAATAGGAAGGAAGGGGTTGTGGAGTTACTTCTGGCAAGGCACGACGTCAATCCCAACAAGCCAGACAGCGATGGTGTAACCCCACTCACATGGGCTTCAGAGGGCGGGCACGGGGGAGTGGTAAGGCTACTTCTCGCAAAGGACGATATCAATCTCGATGAAAAACCACTCTTGAGGGCTTCTATGAATGGGTATGAAGGAGTAGTAAGACTACTGCTCGCAAGCGGCAATTTCAATCCCGATGAGCCGGACGACGGTGGCTGGACACCGCTTGTGTGGGCTTCTGCCCATGGGTATGAGGGGGTGGTAAGACTACTGCTCGCAAGAGATGATGTCAATCCCGATAGGCCAGACAGTGGTGGCGACACACCACTCACATTGGCCTGTTCAATTGGGAATGAGGGAGTGGTGGGACAACTGCTCGCAGCCGAATATTTCAATCTCGGCCAGCCAGAAAGGTCAGGCCAGAAGACACTCTTGTGGGCTTGTTTAAATGGGGATGAGGGGATGGTATGGCAGCTCATCGCAAACAACAATGTTAATGCCGATGATCCGGACAGTGGTGGCCGAACGCCACTCTGGTGGGCTTCTCTCCGTGGACACGAGGGGGTAGTGAAGCTACTTCTCGCTCGGGATGATGTCAATCCCGACAAGCCAGATATCAATGGGAGAACACCGCTCTCACAGGCTTGTATGAGTGGGAATGAGGTAGTGGTGAGTCTGCTTCTCGGAAGGGACGATGTATATCCCGACAAGCCAGACAACGATGGTGAAATACCACTATCGAGCAGTGTTCGCAACCGTCCAGGGGCCCCGCAGGGCCCGGTGGGGGACTTCCAAGAGCCCTGGACGGGGCGGGACGGCAAAATCTCGTTGGTTCCCGTCCTGAAAACCTCAGGACGGCCGTCATTGGGTAGGACGGCGGGCCCGGCAATGTAAGACAAATTAGCGCGGGGGACTACAGGGGACTACGGGGGACTGCAGGGGACTGCAGGGGACTGCCGGGGACTGCCGGGGACTGCGGGGGACTGCGGGGACGGCGGGGGAGGGCAGGTGCCTACCGGGGAGTGAAGATGATAGGCGAGAGCAATAATATCAATCCAATGCGTAGTATTTACCTACGCTCTGCACAGAATACATTGGATAGTTCGAATTATTACAGCAAGCCTTAACAGCAACCAGTCACTGATAAATAGGCAGAGAATATGCCACTTTCATGCTTTCATCAATGAAGACTTCAAATGATCTCAGAAGTACAAATTCAATTACACAATTCCTGTTCCTCCCTTACTATTGTCTCGTTACACTTCACTCTAACACCAAACATCATGTTGAATGAGAATACCCAGTCTATTGGCACATCCCAGGAAAAAATATGGGATATGGAAATAGAATCTATAACCGGAATTGCGGATCCTGAATACCTTCCTACAATTCCCACCTACGAGATGTCAAATAGTCATGCAAGTAGCCCCGGAAGTGATCTGAGTAGTACACCAAGTGGCCTTATGACACCAACAATCAGAAGCAGCCATGGTGAGGAGAGTAGTGTCATAACGGTGGAAAAGCAAATCTATCAGAGAAAAAGAAAAATGAGAAAAAGTTGGGTCTTTTTTCCAGAGAATAGATCTGAGTATACAGCTTCAGATGGAAAAACAAGGTGGTGTTGTGCTTGGTGTAAGTTAGCAGTTGTGATTTCCAATATGGTATACTACTATTTGTTATTTCTAAAGTTAGTGTATCGTCACCCTCTCTGTAAACAGATATCTAATTTATAAGTTGATTAAATATAGGTTCTTTGAAAGGAATTGCAGTTACCTTTTCTGATTCTGCTACCAAAAACATAATCGAGCACCTGCGTCAAGTGTATAAGATTGAAAAGGATGGCCCAATTGACTTAGAGCATGGGCAAGTTCTAATTGAAAGTGCATTTGGAAAAACACATCTATAGATTGCGTTTAATACCGATATATTGCGAGATCTACTGCTGCGATGGATTGTCGAGAATCATATTAGTTTTAGGCTGGTGGAACAGACCTCATTCTGGGTACTCCTAAGATATCTGGTGGCATGTATATGTATATTTCTTTTCCCCATAGAAGGGTCAGCAATAAGAAGTAATTGTGAGATATCAAAATAAGTGAATAAGCTAATCAAATCTATAAATACAGAATGCTAGATATACAGAAATGCCAAGAGCACTACCGAGTTCATATAACACGATTAAAAATTGGATATTAGACCAATTTTGTACCAGTTAGCAGGCGCTTACACGGTTTTTCTGTCGCTCCAAGAGTAAAATTCATTTTATTTTCCATCCCTCGACCTCTCCGAATTACCGAGCATTCCTTGAAGTTTTGGCACACTGGCTAGACTTCAATTTTAAACTCCTAAGTACCGTAGTTGGCATGCGAGGTTTTCATGGCTGGCAAACCGGAGAAAATCAAGCTAACTGCTTTCTGAATATCATTCAACCGTATAGAATTGCTGAAAAAAGTAGGATATTTCACATTAGCTAGTGCGAGTAATAAAAATACAGCCATGCACCATATAGGAGAGTATGTGAAAGAGCAGAAGATTCCCTTTTATCTAGTGGAGCGCCGGTTACCCTGCTTTGGGCATCTAATCAATCTAGTCATTAAGGCCTTCCTCTAGGGTACCAATGCCGAAGGCTTTAAGGCCAAGATATTATCCCTTCAAGAGTTACAGCAAGAAGTCGAGGAATTAAACGCATAGCTGAGAAAAGGACCCCTTGGTAAATTACACCATATAATTATTTGGATATCACGTTCACCACCAAGGCGTGAGTGGTTTGGTAAGAAGATGAAGCAGTTTCTAGGTCCAGATATGAAAGCATTATCCCTCATTTTTGGAAATACAACATGCTGGGGGGGTAATCACGACTGTATATGCCATGCATTTGAACTTCAGAATCCTATTGAGGAATTTATTTCCCTGGTAATTCGTCGAAATGAGGATCAAGAGCAATCTAACTGCCCCGCCTCTCTCTACCTGGATGAGTTAACCCCATTGGACTGGCATATTTTGAAAGAGATTATGTATATACTACAGCCGTTCCGCTAATGGCAGCTAATTTTACAAGCGAAGACACATTTTGGATAACTACACGATATCATCCCTGCCATGGATAAACAACTATACCATTTTTTGGAATCAGTGTGTGATCATGAAATTCCACATATTCGATTATCAGTTGACAATGCCTGGAGTCTTCTTAATAAGTAAGTCATTCTCCCTTTTCTTACTAATTGTATTAATTGCAGTCTATATATATACAGCTTATAGCATACTTAGTATACCTAGGTACTATACACTGACTGACCTAGTACCTGCATATTTTGTTGCAACTACCTTAAATCCTGAAATGAAATACCAATACTTCAAGAATGAGTGGGTGGAGCGGCCAGACATTATAGAAAATGCCAAAAATGCTGTACAAAATATGTGGAAAGCAGAGTACCGTCCAGCTCCTTCAAACAATGAAGAAATGTGCCTTTTAATTAGCCCTCAACCGAGTAGCTGAGCACATTTACCTAATAATGAGAAGAGTAAAGGGTTTTCCTGGCTTGGAACATTGTCCAATTGGAAACGAAAGAAGAGACTACGGCTAATTGACGACAACCGGAATGAGTTGGACCGATACCTTGATCGTGAGACGGAAGATGACCATCATAGTGGCCCATTACAGTATTCAATCGACCATACAGATGATATACGTCAAAAGCATCTGGTACAAATGGCACTTGACATGTTCACCATTCCTGCTATATCAGCCATTCTGGAAACATTTTTTAGCAGGTGCTTTACCCCCCTTTCCTGCCACACTGTTCTGATTCTATCTACTTATATTTTATATCTCACATGTAATTGGACAAATGGCTAATTGACTACTATAATGGAATTTAGTTCAAAGTTACTACTGACTGATGGCCGGAATCATCTCAGTGATGATGTTATCGAGGCATTGGAGTGTCTAAGGTCATGGGCTACTGTGGGTATCATATCTGCTGGGAGCAATTCAGATGTTAATCGGATAGAAAGTACATTGAAAGCATTGGAGCTCTACTCTCTTAGTCTTCATTCTTCCTCAGTTCTTTGATATACATTTTTGTTTTCATTCTCTGAAGTTTCAGTTTTTTCTTTTGATTTTTACAATCAACATTATCATGGAGTCAATTTCCTGTTTTTAATCTCACACAAATTCCAAAATGTAACTTGAAAGCAAACTCATCACAGTACTGAAGTCTACACTTATCAACAGAACTCTGTAACCTCAGTTTTCATATCACATGAACACATTATTCCTCTTTCTTCCGGTGTTTTGAAAAAGATTACTAACTCTAGAATTACAAATATGAGACACTGCCCGCAGGGGACTGCGGGGCTATAGTCCTTCGCTGAGGACGGCAGGGCAAGTTCGCAAAAAGACCGGACGGACTGCCCCGTTGCGAACACTGCTATCGAGTGCTTCTCAGTGTGGGTATGAGAGCGTAGTGAGACTACTGCTTGCAAGGGACGATGTCAATCCTGACAAGCCAAACAAGTTGGATCAAACACCACTCTTGTGTGCTTCTGCAAATGGACACTCGGGGGTGGTGGGGCTACTACTCTCAAGAGACAACGTCAATCCCAACAAGCCGGACAGATTTGGCCAGACACCACTCTGGTGTGCCTTCTGCTGTGAGAGTGATGAAATAGTAAGGCAGCTACTCGGGAGGGGCGATATCAAACCCGATCAGCCAAAACACAAAGGTGAATGGCCGCTCTGGAAGGCTTGCGCCAGAGGCCTTGTGGGGGCAGTGAGACTACTGCTCGCAAGGGACGATGTCAATCCCAACAGGCCAAATAGTGGGGGTCTAACCCCACTCCAGATCGCTTCTATACGTGGGCACAGGGAAATTGTAGAACTCCTCCAAGCTCGAATGGCTGCAATTTCTAGCCCGGAGTAAGCTCCAAGAGTGATCTTCTAATACCCCTTTATTGCACACGAGAACCTTGGCAGGCTTCACTGCAGTTTTAATAGAGATACCTACTATCAGCACAGAAAACCTCCCATTCTCACTCCAAGACTCCTTGCAATCACTTGTTTCTTCATTGTCGTCCTACGGATACCCTTATGATCTTGTCTTTCAATTTTTCCTTTATCGGAATCTTTTGATTTGGGGCCCTTGGGAAGAAGCACGTTTTTGTGAGCCAGATAAACAATCCATCTTCTGTGTCGTTTTTTCCTCTACAGGTTGGAAGAAGTGAGTGACGATATTGTATTGAGATGCTACGCGTCGTTCTCTGTAGTGATCCGGCTTCAAAGGTAATTGTTTTTTTTACGTTTTTAGATTCTTTTCTTCTATAATATCATTCTTTATTTTCTTATATCTCTTTCGGTAGAATAAAGGCCTTGCGTACTAGCCGCGAACGAAGGTTAATCTTGTGTATAAATAGGGAGGGGAGAGCAGTATGAAGCCTATGCCAATGCACAAGCTTTCTTTGTTAGCCCTGGTTCTTGCACCCCCCCAGAACCTGTGAGGAAATAGACTCTAAGTCTGGGGAGATAATTGGGAACATTTATTATACATTTGTATTGCAACCTTGCCGAAACCTCTATATTTTAGCATGAGCAAAGCTATTGCAAGTGTTGAGACACCAGGAGGCCAATAAGGGGATTTTGTGTAATCTATAATTATGGGGGGGAATGCAGAAACAAAGTTCAGTTACCGGAGGGATAGGCTATTCCGGGTATGAGACGGGGTAATTATTTCGTCCTCTAGCATTCTCCAGCTGTATTAAAAAAACTGCGGATTTTTGCGCACTAAATATTCAGGAGATTCATGTCGCTAATGGCCACGCTTATTTTTCTAAAAAATGCAGCTGGGATAAAAAAGAAAGAAGACTAGGGCAATTACGGAGAAAGACTTGATCCTCAAGTATGCTTTGTCCCCTCTCGAATATCATTTAATAACTGGAGACTATGGCGAGAGCCCGTCCAGTGATCCCAGCCGTCCAGTCTCCGAGGTAGGAGGGGATGGACTACAGGTCATAGGCGGTCATTTTGAAGTGTAAATACGAATTGTCGGAGAATATCCCCTAAACTGGGTGCAGATTTCACACCCTTTTAACGGGGTTAATTTGTTTGGTTACTTTAGATCTTTCCCAAGGGGTGGTATGATCACAGAGCTCTTGCTGTTACCTGACTAGTAGAAAACATCTCCGGGGATGGAACACAAAAAAAACATTCCGAATCTCGGAATATTCTGTCGAATTAAAAGTAACAAGTAGAGACCAAGGGATAGGCCTAGGACCTGGACCCCCGGTATAGCTCAAGTTAAAATCATTCACCTCCTAACAGTGGGGAACAGAGTCTATTTTCACTCTGCTCGCTAGCATCGGGGGTACAAATTTAAGATTAGCCGAGCGGTACTTGTATTATTAATAGATTTCCACCTTTCCTCTCGCTTTGTTTGCAGCACCCCCTCCCCGATCTCTTATGACTACATTCAGACGATATCCTCAGATACAGAATTATAAAGAACCTGTTCTTGGAAGTGCATTATAGCTCTAATTTTCAATGCCACATTAACTAGTCTAGATCGTTACCCGCCAAGACGTTAGAATAAGGTGTGAATCGGAATTTTCAGTTATGAATTAGGGCCCGTTTACCTATAGACGTCCGTCTAACGGCCTGAAAAAATGCCGACCGTTAAGTGGGGCTTGACATGTGTTGAATATCACCGGTGATCACTCCAAGCGAATACGAGCTCTGCTTTGTACCTTTCCTATCATGTTAGTTTTTTAGTTATTAGTTATGTTTTGTTAGTCATTACCGATAAAAGAAGAGGGAAGGGGATACCCAGTCTGTATCCCCTGTATGAGGGTTCGCCTACATTGCCGGAGAGGACTGGAGAGTAAAGCGGACAAGTGGTCGGAACACTCTGCGCACTCCCGGAAAGATTTCCGCTGGATGGAATGATCGTGAATGGTCTTTGTATTTTCTATTTAAACTCTCTGTTCTGCCATAGATAGTGGTAGCAAGTAAGACACGAATCCTCTCAATTTATACAGTATCCTCCTTGACTTCAGTTTCATTCTCTTTTATCCTTCGCTTCTCTTCACAATTGGGTACTCATAGCAACAACATGGGGGAGAGTGCTGCAAAGTACATCACGACTGGTATCATTCTTCTTGTTAAGCGGAACAAGTTGGAGTTTCAACCAGCCAAGGAGTGGAGGTTAATATTTATTTCTTGCCTTTCTATCTTAAGTTTAACTTAATAATATCGGACATTCGCTTAAGCTACCACCCATGTGGGAAAACAATGGACCCTGAAACCATGTCCTAGCGCCTTTTTTCGGGTATTTTCATTTTACCGTAGTACAGTAATGGTGGTCTTTCGATTTGGGCTGGAAGGTGGTTGGCTCAAGGGACCGAGTTAGCCGGGGAACTGGACGGGACGATTTCCACTCCTCAAGTCAGTCTCTGGACGCTAATGAAGCTGTCCATGCCTTTACCGGAGCGGGTTTTCTGAAGGAACATGATTGCTCTGCAGTGTGGGAGGCACGGCATAAGTATGATATTTTTATTTTTTGGATATTGTTAAACCATCGATGAGGCAGTACCCAAAGTCCAACCAGTAATTTCAGACATGATTGGCTAGATCTAGGTCCGGCTAGATCATGGGGTCGCAGTTGGCATTCTCCTTTGAGGAACCCTCGTGTGAAGAAAACGTGCACGCCAAGTCCAATCTCGCACATCCAATGGCTAGCCTCAACAACCTAGTAACCTCAGTCTAACCCAAGGACAGGACCCAAGTGAGTAGCCGAATCACCGCACCTATCCAATACTGGTATTTACTACGGTATTATCAATGCGTTCGGGCTCTCAGGCCTTCTTTTTGGTGGTAATGGCAATTCTGAAAGGTAGACTTGATGAACGAAACACAGAATGAGATAAAGGTCAAAGGAAAAGTGATAAAACTTGATTCTCTTGGGGGGTGCGGTGGTGATAGTTTTCTATCATCCGCTTTTCTCCCTTAAGCATCCCAATTTCTCTATGCTAAACTAAACTAGTGACGGTATCAAACATTCACGATGTTTTGCGTGCTTCTGAGTAATTTTCCCCATGGCCATTCACGTGACTGACAGTATGGTGTGGGTCTCTCAGATAGTGACGACATGCCAAGAACTTCCTAGCGAAGCAGATACCCGAGCTTTTAGAAGCACGAAAGACAAGATAGCCTATGGCCGCTTAGCTTGATACCTCGTGCCTAAGACCAAGTTCCGCAATACGAGCCCAACACTGCCCCTTATCGCCTCATCGATAGATCAAGTTGTCAATGAGGGTGGTACTTCAAAATATACTGTGTGCGCGCTAGCGAATATATCCGATTTAGAACCAATTGACCGATAGACGGCAAGAGATGGTCTGGTGTTACTGAGCTTGGGGTCTCGTTTCTAGTGGAATTTGCAAACTCACCTTGCGGGGAACCTCATGTTGTGGCTATTGAACACTAAGAATTTAAGACTAGAAAATTGGGGAACCACTGTTGCGTCCTGTATCGGATAGCCATGCCGGTCGAGATGCCACCGGATAGTTTTATCGCCCTGGTTTTAGAAATAGGCTGTTAGGTAAATTTACTTGTAAACGGGCCTTATTTCCTTGTCATGGAAATCATTAGTGATTATTGTGAGGTAACTTTCGTCCACCACCACATGAAAGCAATCTCCTCTTTTCTTTGTTCTAAGAAAGGACAATTTCATCAACTTCTTTCAAACCCTACAATAACCCCATTTTGAACGATCGTCTCGCATGCCACCAAATCTAATCCGCTATGGATACATTACCTGCGAAGCGTAGAAGACTGAATCCCACCAGCGACCCTCACCAGTATGGCATATCGAATACCCGTAACGACCATAACCTAACTAGTAATATCCGCGGGGACTCCAATACCAACGTTGGGAATGTGTCAAACAGCTATAACACCATCAACGTGGGAGTAGACGAAGAGTCCTCGCTCATCAAAGCATGGTTATCTCCACTGGAACCCGATATAAGGCATCGAGATGTTAGTAATAGTCGGCTCGATGGTGTTGGGGATTGGGTTCTACAGAGGGATGAGTTCGAGTCCTGGTGCGGGGGTCGAGATGGCTCAGGGGACCCTACTTTGCTATGTTATGGAGGTCAAGGGGTCGGGAAGACCTTTATAAAGTACTATAAAATTCTCCGGAAACGATAGAAAATACTGACAAGTAATAAAACCAGTTCTTTAGTGATAGACAGCCTGCGCGAGCAGACCTGGGGAGAGAATATTCTCGTTTTATTTTTCTATTGCGACTACCAAACCCAGAAGGACCAATCGGCGCTAAATATGATAGGGAGTCTAATCAGCCAGATCTCATTAGGAGCCACGCAGATTCCATCGGAAATTCAACATTCTTTTGAGATGAAAAATAAAGGTCGCCAGGCTCTTCGATTGCCGGACATGTTGAAATTATTGGCAAAATCAGTCAGTTCCATTGAACGGGTATACATCTGCTTTGATGCTGTCGACGAGTTATTGCCGGAAAATCGATCTCAGCTGCTGCGCGCATTACGGCAAATGATTCAAGAGGCACCGAATATCCGCCTATTCCTTACAGGAAGGCCGTATATTCGCGGGGAACTTGACAAGTATCTCACCAAGGGGGCCTATAATATCCCCATCGTGGCTGACCAACGAGATATTGCTACCTATGTTAGTCAGAAGATGGAAGATGATGAGGATGATGGAGATCCAGACTTGATGCCGGATGATCTGAAACATGATATTATGAAAACACTTCTAGAAAAGGCTTCGGAGATGTAAGTAGGAGTAACTCTAGTGGAACGTTTCGAGAGCCTGCTGACGACGGGTAAAGGTTTCTACTCGTTGCATTGAATATTGATGCAATCTTGGGCGAGACTTCCCTAGCGAAGAGAAAGAAAATGTTACAAAAGGTGGCAACGACTGGCGTGGACCTGGAGAGCGTGTACACCCAAACACTACAGCGAATTCGGGAACAGAAAGGGGACCGGCCAAGGCTTGGAATGGAAGTGCTGATGTGGATATCCCACGCCGAGCGGCCCTTGACTATTGGCGAACTCTGCCATGCCCTGGCAGTGGAAGTAGGGACGACGGATCTAAACCCGGAGAACATTTGTCCGCAGGATATTGTCCTCCGGTCATGCTTAGGGCTTGTCGTGATTGACAGTGGGGCGTCGACAGTTCGGTTAATCCACTACACGCTGCAAGAATATCTTCGGCTTCCCGATGTCCTCCCTGCTGCCCACCAAACCCTCGCGTGGACATGCCTGGGTTATCTAAATTACGACCAGATCAAGGCGCTCCCGGCCGATAAATTCCCTAATCTCCGAGATATGCCCTTTCTTGAATATTCCTCCTTGTATTGGGGAATCCACGCAAAAGAAGGACTCTCAGATAACGCGAGATCAGGTGCGCTGGAGCTGTTAAGACGGTACGATATCCTTGTATCTTCCACCATACTCTTTAATCGGGTACATCCGTATGGCCATCACCTCGAAACTATCACCTTATTCACTGGGTTGCACTGTGCATCTTACTTTGGGATTGTTGAGGTTGTGGAGGCTCTGATCGAAAGGGAAGACTGCGATATTAATCAACAAGATTATATGGGCTTTACGGCGCTCATTTGGGCTGCTCTCAATGGGATGGAAGGGGTTGTGGGGTTAATGCTGGCGAGGCACGACGTCGATCCCAACAAGGCAGACAGCGGTGAAAAAACTCCTCTCGCATGGGCTTCAGAGCGCGGGCATGAGGGAGTGGTAAGACTACTTCTTGCAAGGGGCGATATCAATCCCGACCAGCCAACCATTTCGTGTGACACACCAGTCGGATTGGCTTCTGCTAGTGGATATGAGCAGGTGGTGAGGATTTTGCTCGCAAGGCACGATGTCAACCCCAACAAGCCAGAGAGCGGCAGTGGTGGCTGCGAGCCATTCTCACGGGCTTCCATGTATGGGCATGAGGGGGTAGTGAGACTTCTGCTCGCAAGGAAAGATGTAAACCCCGATGAGCCGGACCGCAATGGTAGTACACCGCTCTCGTTAGCTTCTCTCTTTGGGCATGAGGGGGTGGTAAAGCTGCTCCTCGCAAGAGATGATGTCAATCCTGATAGGCTAGACAGTAGTGGTGACACACCACTCATATTAGCTTCTTCTAGTGGGCATGAGGGAGTGGTGAGACTACTGCTCGCAGCCGAATATTTCAATCTCGGCCAGCCAGACAGGTCAGGTCAGAGGCCACTCTGGTGGGCTTGTATCAATGGGGATGAGGGGATGGTAAGACAGCTCCTCGCAAGCAACAATGTTAATGCCGGTGATCCGGACAGTGGTGGCCGAACGCCACTCTGGTGGGCTTCTCTCCGTGGACACGAGGGGGTAGTGAAGCTACTTCTCGCTCGGGATGATGTCAATCCCGACAAGCCAGATATCAATGGGCGAACACCGCTCTCGCAGGCTTCTATGAGTGGGAACGAGGTAGTAGTGAGTCTACTTCTCGGTAGGGACGATGTTAATCCGGAAAAGCCAGACAACGATGGTCAAACGCCACTATTGAAGGCTTCCATGTATGGGCATGAGGGGGTAGTGAGACTACTGCTCGCAAGGGATGACATTAATCCCGACAAGATAGTCAAAGGGGGTGGTAGGCCACTCTTATCGGCCTGTACAGAAGGGCATGAAGGGGTGGTGAGGCTACTTCTGGCAAGAGTCGACATCAATCCCAACCCGCTAGACCAATCAAGCGGATCACCACTCTGGTGGGCTTGTGTCACTGGGAATGAGAGGATAGTAAGACAGCTGCTTGCGAGGGCTGATATCAAACCCGATGAACTAGGAATAGTCCCCGAAACCCCGCTCTGGGTGGCTTGCGGCGGAGGGGAGGTGGGGATAGTGAGACTACTACTCGCAAGGGACGATGTCAATCCCAACGGGCCATATTTCATGGCTCAAACCCCACTCGAGATAGCTTCTATGCGTGGACACAGGGAAATTGTAGAACTTCTCCAAGCTCGGATAGATGCAATTTCCAGCCAGGAGTAAGCTCCAAGAGAGATCTTGTAATATCCCTTCATTGCACATGAGAACCTTGGCTGCCTTCACCGCAGTTTTAATAGAAATACCCACTATCAATACGGAAAACCTCCCGCCCTCACTCCGAGACTCCTGCCAATTTCCTAATTTCTTCATTGTCGTTCTACGGATACCCTTTGGACCTTGCTTTTGAGTTTTTCCTCCACCCGCATCTTTCAACTTGGGGCTCTTTGAGGGTAGCACGTTTTTGTGAGCCAATTAAACAAATAATCTTCTATGCCGTTTTGTCCTCTGCAGGTTAGAAGACGTGAGTGACGATGTTGTATTGAGATACTGCGGGTCGTTTCCTGTAGTGTTCCGGCTTCAGGGGTAGTTGTTTTCTTACGTTTTTAGATTATTTTTCTTCTATGCTATTATTCTTTATTCTCTTATATCTCTTTCGGTAGAATATTGGCCTTGCGTACCGGCCACTAATTGAGGTCCACCTAGTGTGTAAAGGGGGAAGGGGATAGAGTACGAAGGCAATTCTAATAATTACCTTTCCTTGTTAGGCTTGATGCAAATATCCCTCCCCAACCTGTAAGAGAATAGATGTAAAAGGTAGTAAGGGGGAAATAATCGCGAAATTTTATTATACCTTTTATATCTCAGCCTCATTTCAATCTCTGTTGTAGGGCATGAGCAAAGATATCATGAGTTGTGAGGCACCTACAGCCAAAACCATTGATTTTTGATATTAATATGAAAGGTATGTGGTATAGCCACATATCAAAATAAACTGAACGCGCCAAGGTAGCAACGAGGAAAACTTTTACCATTCGAACAGCCAGTCCTAATAAGCGAGTTGCTTATCTAATCCCAATTGCTACCCGTGTTCAGTTATTTTGCATCTGTAACTGTAGCTAGGCTGATCTGTCTAAGGGATGGGCTATTCCGGATACGTGTGATGGCAAGAATTTGCTATTATCTTAGGCCTTAGCATTTCCTAGGTGCATTTAGATCACATAAGTCATTTTTTCCCCCTCAATATTCAGGAGATCAATATAGATAATTTGGTCTCTGATCTGGTTGAAAAATGCGGCTTGGGGAGATAAAAAACATAAAAACAAGAGGCTCAGGCAAAGGGAGGGAAAGACTTAGCCTACATATATGTCTTGTCTCCTCCTGAATATTGTTCCATCACTGGGGACTATAGAGAGAGCTCATCTAGTGTTCCTAGCCGTCTTCGGGGTAGGACGGGACTCACTACGTCTCATAGTTCGTCTTTTTCTGGGCGCTAGGGTTGACTGCACCCTGGATGGTGAGACCGAAAAGGTGAACTATAGACGACCATATCCAGAGCCCGAACACCCGGCACCACCCCAAGATGACATCAGACACCTCCGAAAGAATCATTTAGCATCACGAGATATCACTCGCACCGTCACCTGCTGTCCCTGTTCGTATACAGTTTATTTCTCCTCTCACGGGCTTTTTTCAGCTTTCTATGTTTTTGTTTTCAGGTCATATACCAGTTAGCATTAATTCATGCCCTCTCTGATTAATCCTTTTGTTCCCACTTGCCTTCCTCAAATGTCTTATTCCCTATTGCGGAATCCCGGTGGGAGTGGCAGGACTCCCACTTCGATATTTTACTGGCCTATTTCTTTCTTATTATTCAATGCAGTAATGGCTCTCTTAATTAATTATTTTGCCTGTTGGCTATTGATATTGGCTACTTATGCGGACGGCAGGGGAGATGCCGAGACGGCCGGAATTGCGCGGAGGACTATAGTGATGGTATAATAATCCAAGTAGTAGAACGTTTTACTGGAGGAAGCATATTAGGGCATGTATGGAGGTATAGGGCATAGCGGTTTTCACTACTAGAGTGAACCTTTAGCTAGTAACCTCCATAGAGAATACAAATACAACATACCTCCCTCACGTCAGCACCTGCGCACGATCATAGCGACCCTCCATCATATAGGGGGTATCAGAAGACGGTAGGGCGTGGGTAAGAACGGCGGGGGGAAGTACAGACTGCAGGTATTTACATAGACGGCGGGGCACGTGGTGACAAAAGTGAGGGGACCACAGGGGACGGCCGGGGATAGGGAATGACGGCCGGGGCTGGGTAAGGACGACGGGGGACAGTATACAAAGTATGAGTGATAAATGATGATGCCCTGTAAGCGAGATAATACATAATATTCCTACAAGAACGTTAAATAGATTATCAAGTGCTCTATGCGTTAAGATAAAACTAAATACATCATTCCGCTTCAAGCCTTATTTTTTTTTGAATACGATATTTCACTAAGCTCTTGGCCTCGAGCAGTAATGTCGCAACAAAGCCAAACGACAGATGCAACCAAAGTTGATATGCTGCCTAATACCCGGTATTTTCCAGGAGAATTGCCGGGAAACTCAATTGACTCGCTTGGATCCGGATACCTGCACTCCTTGGTAGAAAATTCTACTAATAGGATTATTACCCCATCATTATGCTTTCTTGCTTATTAGTTTACACATATGCAGCATATTTGATAAAACATGAGCGAGATAAAATCATTAACTTGAAGTTTCTAAAAATAGGAAAATTCCACAGGGCCCTACGGGGCCCCGTAGGGCTTCCGGTCCCAACCTTACTTCCCATAGTCCGTCCATGGACTCGAAAAAGACGCACTACCACCTGGCGGTTAGGAACACTCGACATTCTCACCTGTAGAGCCCACTGTCCCCCGGCCCTTTGGCTGCCCAAGACAGACTCCAAATAGACGTCCGGTCCCGTCGAGGGCTTTTTGTACTGCCCTCGGACAGTTGGAAACACTGACTACTCTTGCGGCCTGCTATCTCACCCCTTCGCTAGCCTCAAGTTTCAGAGACAAAAGCCCTCAAGTACAAGTTTTGTCGCCACACTGTATAGCATGAGTCATTTAGCTAGGGTTCCGAAGAACCTGTCTGGTCAGTCCTGGTTGATGTCAATGACTGGACCTGTCCCAGACTAGTCTTTGTAGAAGATTCCATAGTCATATATTATCACTCAGTTAGAGCACCAAAAAAAATTAATACTCGGAAATCTAGTTTCGCTGCCGCTAATCTAAGCGAGGCACAATGTCGACTCGGACTCTTCCGGGATTCTACAGTACACTCACCCCCGCTATCCAGGACTGCCTTTCACGAATTACAGGATGACGTGTATCAGGGAAAAGAGGCCAGTCTTTAGAGCTGGGGAATTTGGAATTCCTAGAGATTCGTACGGAGTAGCGAGGTATCCGGACTATCTGCATCTGGGATACTGGAGGAGTGTATACTCGATGGAAACAATGAGTTTAATAAGAAAAAAGCCTAATTTGAAATTGGCAAGCGGGACTAAAAGTTCCTTCTTAGGAATTCGGAGGTGGAGCATTCATTGCGGTTGAAATGCAGAGGCAGTGCACGTGTTGGCGGTATGATAACCTATGGTCACCTAATTTATACCCGTGCAACTCTGGCTCAAAATGAGTTGTGGGGCACAAAATAAAGTATGGTGCGAATAAGGAGGTTCTGCACCGCGATGCGCACTATATGTCTACAGCAACGGGGTGGCAAAAGTGGTTGATGATAGTTTTTTTTAAATGGACACTAACTTTTGCAGCGTGGACCCGCAGAGATGGTGCGGGTCTCCAAGTCTACAGTACTTTTTATCACAAAGATGTAATGTACTCGGGGCAGGGGTAAAGTATTGGAACACGCAGGGAAAGAGATCCGTGCATTTGCGAGGGGAAAATAGTTTACAAGACATGTTCCAGTTCTTTCCCGTAGTATGAATATGAGAACAGAGCTAACCCTATTGACCGAGAAAGCTCAAGGTTCACTATAAATTGCCAAAAAATATCATGATCGGTATTCCGAATTGCAGAGTCTGTGTGAATCTTTAGCATTAGTTGTACCCGTGAGCTAGCAAGCCAAAGCTGTGAATATCTAATATTGCAGCTCAGAGGAAATCTAGGGGTAGAATAGGATAGAGTAGGGTAGAGTAGGGTAGAACAGGATATAGAAGGAGTCGAAGAGTACTTTTGATACCTTAATTCTGATAGTAATATCCAGAGAGTTTTCAGTATATATAGTGATATTAGCAGTACAAATTGTACCTCTTAAGCTTCAAAATAATTTTTACCTTAAGTGTCTCCTAATTACTCTAACCTGAATGGGTATTCTTTTCCTTCCCTTACTAAAATTAATTGCTTTTTGTTCTAATAGCATTTAATCACTTTTTCGCTAAGCTGGGTAGAGATGGATACCATGGACGATATTCAGCCAACCAATCCTAACCTTACTGAGGTAAAACTGACCTGATTGCTCCAGAAAATGAGGGTTCAAACCGTAGTCAATGCCCCTCCAGTGTACAAAAGACGAGGAAAGGAGATTTGTATGGGGTCTTGTTATATGGCCTATACTTTAAGAGTTCATATAGGTTGGACTGTTGAGAAAATTGCCCGCACACTTCATATTCCATCCTCTTCTATCCACCACCACTCTGTCAAAGTCCTACAAGGAAAATTCAGGGCTGATAAACGAACTAGAAGAGGAAAAATTATCAGCTTGGCCATTCGGAAACAGATAGTTACCATTGCTACTGCTAGTAGCTATAATAGACAACTTCCTTTCTCCTCAATAGCTAACTTGATTGGACTGGGATTTCAGGGCCCCCAGGATGTTATTCGCCAAGCCCGGTAGAATGATGGATACAATTACCAAGTAGAACAGCAAAAACCATTTCTTACTGATAAAGCAAAGCAACACTGATTCAACTTTGCCCTGCTTCATGTCTACTGGGGGGTCGAGCAGTGGAGTAGGGTTATTTGGACTAATGAGTTAACTTTTAATGTGGGGAGTGCTTATGGCCCAGGCAGGGTGTGGGTGACATGTAACCTTGAGGAAGAATATCATCAAGATTGCTTAGTGCCTAAGTTCTGTAAGTTGAGCATGGTCATAGTCTAGGGCACAATATCTGGAGCGGGTGGTAAATTAAACCTAGTGTTCTTAGGTAAAAGTGATGAGGAAACATCAATAGGGCAAACTATCATGACCGAATACTACTCCCATAACTTTTTCAACTCTAACGTGATTTACCGTCAAGCGGCTCTTCGCAGTGATGTGGCTTGGTGCCAAGCTATATGTAGATACAAGGTACAGGGTTAAAATAGTTGTACGCTGCTTGACTAATGTTTCAGTAGCGGTGGTACACTTGAGAAAAAAACATTCAGAGAATAAATGTTTCCTCCCATGCTATGCAACTGATAAAGGAAAATCTTAGTGGGTGGTGTAGATAACCTCTCTTCCAGCACATTTGCCATAAAATCAAATATTACAAGTGCTTGTTAGGCATGTTGCCTGAATCTTTAAACTGTTATTCTATTTAATGCTGTCCTCATTTCAACTAGACTTGAAGGTATAATGGCTTATTTTCAAAATCAATGCTTTCTTGTATCAACAGGTTGAGATTTTCCCTATCTGCCGTATTATTTGGTATTTTTTTTTTTATCTATTTGTGATGGTGAAAAAAATTAGCATTTGAAAATTGAAGACCATCTGGTAAAGGGTGGTGGTTTAAGAGGTACTTCACTGCTAGATTGCAACATATTTTTGGTGAGAGAGTGAGGGTGGCTCGGTTGCGGTGTCCCACAATGTTTTCCGGAATCAACCTACTCCACCCCTGCGCCGTACCACTTTTTTATGCCTGTACCTTGTACCTACCCCACTTTCGTTTGTCAACCAAGTAGCCATCGCTAATATTGACAAAATGTCTCCAAATTTTGCACAATACCGATAATTAAGCTAAGGAAGCGGAATGAGGCAGAAGTAAGGATTGAGAAGGCTGTCAATCACTACCGGCATAGTGATAACTCCTCTATCCGAGCATCGGCAGGGAAGCATGACGTTCATTACTTAAAATTACGGGGAAGGCTGCAAGGCCGAGTTTCTTGGAAGACGGAGTATCTGAAGATGCTAGTGCTGATGGAATATGAAGAAAATTCAATAGTATTGTGGTGTGAGCGCTTGGGTCAGTGGGCATATCCAGCAGGATTGGGAATGGTAAAGGCCAAGGTGGAGGCGATTTTTTTCCGGCGGGTGAAAGATCGTACCTTGGGGAATAATTAGATAACTCAGTTTCTAAACCGCCATCCTACGCTAGCTATGAAGCTTAGTACCCGTTTGAATAGTCAGCGTGCTCTTGCAAGCGATCCACAAGTCCTGAAGGACTATTTTAATAATGAATAATCTTCCGGGTATAACATGTACTAGAATGACCACTAATTATTAGTATAGCTACAAATCCTAATAAATTCTCACCAAATAACCCCATCCAATATTTATAACATGGATGAAGAGGGGTTCAGGATAGGGGTTGCACTACAGTGCAAAGTTATAGTTAAAAAAGGGCGCCTGGCAGCGAAGCTGACACAGGATGGTTCACGAGAGTGGGTAATGGTCATAGAGGCCATATCAGGAGATGGCCTAGTGCTGCGCCCCATGATTATTAACAAGAGGCAAGCCCACCATATAGGCTGGTATGCGAAGTTGCCAAAAAAGGATGTAGCAACTTTTGGAGTGTTAGAAAAAGGGTGAAGTAACTAAGCCTTGGGGCTCTGGTGGTTAAAGGAAATTTTTAATAGAGAAACCTTGGAGAGGTGAGTAATATTTGAATTAAAGCTAATTCTAATAATCTTAGAGCTAATTTGATCTATAGTGCTAGAAATTCTTATCACCTTCTAATTCTAGATGGTTATGTATCATATTTCAATTGGGAATTTTTTGACTATTGCTTAAATGCAAAGAAAATTCCCTTTTGTCTTCTGGCCCACTCCATATACCTCCTCCAGCCCCTTGATGTAGACATATTTGGTCCCCTATTGCACCATTATAGTAATCGCCTTGATGAGTTTATGCAAAAGGGTCATGCTAGGATGAATAAATGGGAATTCTTACCGTATATTGCCCTACTATTGCTAGCCTAGATGACAATTAATATATAATATTACAGAATCCTAATGCCAGCTTGAAGATTTACTTTTACAATAAAGAATATCCTACGTGCCTGGGAGGCAGTAGGAATAATTCCATATAACCATTAGCGTGCATTGGGGATGGTAAAAAAAAAGAAACGAATATCTTACTTTCTGATTGTTTGGCTATTAGAGCATCTCCTCCATTTACCCTAATTCCATGTGGAGTAAGCCGGGCTATGAGGAGTGCAATGTCGCTGGTTACTCGCACTACCCCCTCCTCCCAGAAGCTGAAAAGCCTCTTGGTTGGCATTTTAGAAGGATTTCAGCAAAGAATTGCCGACAAGACTGTAGAGGAGGAGGCATACCGCCAATCTGGGCAATTGATGGGGAAGGAGCGGTGAGGAAAGACTTCTAATTGGCGCAAGCTCACAGAAGCAATGGTAATCACTTCGGAAATGGTGATTGAGTAATGAGAATAGTGAGAGAGAGTGGATGCGGTCAAGGCTGGCCGGAAAGCCAAGAAGGAATCAAACCTCCCCTGTACTCCACAAATTAGTAGAAAGGTAAGGGAGCCGGCAACACCTCCTCCCCCAAATAGTCTTCCAACATCTTCTATTTCTACCTCACATACTCCTGTAAATGAAGTAGACGACTTATGGAAAGAAATGGAGGCATTGGAGATTGGGAATGATGGTATAATGGAATTGGGTAAGAGAAGAGTTGAAAATACAATCCGCCTGTGGGGAAAACACTGATTACAAGTTATCTGATTATCTTAGATCAATTGGGGCATGTATTTGGCTTATTGGGATAGAGGAGAATGGTGTTCAGGTGTTGGAAGGTATAGAATATTGAAATTGAATTGTGTGTTACTTGTGAGAGGTGCTAGAACCCCCCATAGAAAGTGGGACCAATTGCGCAAACATGTCCGAGCCAGATCTGGGCCAAGAGCCAGTTCCCCATAAAACACATTACCACCATAAGCGACTGTTCTGAGACAATCCACTTATTGTTATAGAGGATAATACCCCAGGCTATACCGTTATTGTTGGCCAGCATACTCGCAATTCCTATCAGCTATTATCCCTCCCTTGGCTATCCTTATCCTTTAATCTCAACTCTATCAAGAAGTTCTCGTACTTTATGAAGCATAAGATATCTTCTCTACCCAGCTGCCCAGCCACCATTGAAGCCATGAAATATACTATTTGGAATGCCTGTGGCAATATTGATCTTGCTCGCGTTCAGGCAATAGTTGACAGCTGATCCAAGGCGTTCTCGTAGTATAGAGCAGGCCTACATCCTATTAGTCTCTGAGCTTACAATCCTTTCAGTTATCTGTTTTTTCGTTTTTTTTCTACTGGTGTACCCCACTGTCATCAATTGCCCTCTACTGTATCTGAGCCCCTCTTCAAATTAATTGGGCTATGATCAGATGAGCGTACCTTAGGATTCTTAATAGTTCTTTCCTGCCAGCAGCGTCCTATATATACAAGAATCCAAACAACAGAAACAATGTCATTTTTCACTCCATTTTTCATTCCACACCTCACCAAAACTTCTTCCAAAACATTTTGTCTCTCAATCCCTTCCTTCGTTATTCACATGTCTCATCCTCTGATATGCTTTGCCCATGTTCTAGGAAAATCCTTGACACTCCTAAAGCATCCTTCCTTTCCAATCGTTGTAGTGTAACATTCTCGGTTTTCCATCTCTTAGTTCCAAACCTCTTGTACCTCCTAGTGCAATTCCTCAATCCTCCCAAAATATCTCTGTTGTGACTAACCATTAGTGCAAACAACCATCGCATGAAATAACATCATCTGCAACACTATTCAAAACATATCTTTTTTAGGTAAAATATTTTATTTTCGTAGTAGATAATCTGTAGTTGTAGTTATGGAAAGGGTTAGGGATAGGGAACCTTCGTGAATATTCTAACACCTCTTGCATCTGGATAAATTTTAGTTATTATCTAGAAAATATAGATTTCTGGACAAATCCCATATACCGTAAGGTTGGATTCTGTTTTCCTCTTTTCTCTTTTTACTCCCTTGACTCAAGTCTTTTTATCACATTATTTCTCATTTGCTTTTGGTTGTTTATTTACTCATTTCAGAAAACCTCTGCTTTTTTTTGTCTCACACTTCCCTCCAATCTTAGTAATTGTAGCAAATATAATGGCAGATAATTCTCTTCCACACTGTAGTGTACGGACATATCAACTCCAATACTTTACCCCTACCGCTAGTATGCTAATCTTGCGAGAACGTAACCTGATTCCCTTGTCAGTCTTGTGGTAGAAGTGCACACCACGTAGAACCTCCCTAGAAAGAAATGGACAACTTTCATGTTGGACACAGCCTTTCTGTCGTTTGCATCCTGGTGCTGAATCTTACTAATTAAAGAACAAATCTCAGGCTAGTTGCACCATAATTGATTTTCTACAAGGGTAAGGCAAAGAGCCGCAATGTGAGCCCAGTGCTGCCCTTCATATCCTGATCAATAACTGTGCCAAGGTCGTGGCTCCACCTGTTGCTTGTAATGTTTGGCAGTCTCTCAGAGAGTGCCTAATAACTCAACATAAGTTACCAGCTCAACATAAGTTTCATCAAATTTTGTATTTGAATTTAAGAATTTTGAACTACAACCAAACATTCTCTAATCCTTCAAAAATCCATCTGGTTCTCTCACACACTATTTTAAGTCTTTAAAAACAAGTCTTCTATTTTTTTCCCCCTCTGTTACAACTTTTTTTCCTATAGTGGGGGGCTCTGGTTTGAATTAAGCGTGGAAGTCTTATATATGTACTAAACTACAAAACGCCAAGGAGTGCATTTTTCATGTGATATACACACACACACACAATGCCAAGGAGTGTATTTTCATGCAATACACATACACACATACTTGAACTAAACTGCATAATGCCAAGAAGGGCATTTTTCATGTAATACACACATATGATAGGATGATGCTAAGCCAAGGATTGATAACAAATAATTATATATCTGAATAAGTAAAGCTCTACTAAGATCAGCACCTTCTTGTATAATAATATTATAGTTTAAATTTTACTTTTATAAATTTGTTTGCCTAACTCTGACTCAATACAAACTATTATATCAATGTCCTTTCATATTTATATATTACCCCTGTCCAAGTACTACAAGAGCTAATCTATTGAGTGATCCAATTGGACAAGCCTTCTAGGTAATTCCATTCAAAAATTCGGAAAAACAAAATGAAAGAAAGTTAAAGATGAAATAGCTAATATTATGCAAATTTGTCAAAACAATAATGGCTATACGAGTATGTAGCAGATGTTATCAAGAAAAAGATGAGAGAGAGTTTAATCAAGATGGAGCTGGCCAGTTAAGGAAAGGATGTCGAAATTGTTTAGTAAATAGAGGCTAAACTTCTCAAATGAATTAGTATTTGTATTATTTATTAGAAGTAGTATTAAAGTGAACTGGTATAGGCAGGAGAGAGAGAGAGAAGAAAGATTAGAAGGGATATTCACAATCTGGTCATGGAGGAAGCTCAGCTTGCCAATGTTGGTTTGCTGGAGTCAGAGCAGATTGCCCTCCTAAGAAGCATACTAGAGGAGCAAAACATACCAAATACGATACAGCATATTGCAGGACCACTGAATGCTGAGCTGCCAATTGCTGAACTACTGGTAGCAATTGCTGTACCATCCAATGCTGACCCACCTAATGCTGAACCCCTGAATGCTATACAATTAGCATACTCACCCCTCCTATATATGGAAAATTATGCTGTCTGGAAAGAGCTAGAATGTGGTCAAATGAATATTGAATATCCTAACAGTGGGGCATTACATTGGATTACTGAACAGATATTACGTTGTGAAAAGAGAAATCCGAAAAATTGATGAAGTATTGTAAACAAGGACCTGTTAAACTTCAATTGCTTCAACCTCCACCATAACTCTTAGATTCATTATTATATGCTCAGGATCCAGAAGCCAAAGCCTTCCGTTCCAACTTGCGTTCATGGAATTCGATCTTAGCTTTTACATCTATTGCACATAATATACATAGGAGAAGTGCAATTGATGGTGCTGGAATTCGCAACTTTCAAATACATGGAGAATTATACTATCTCCAAGGCCCTTTGGTACCACCAGGTCCAAAGAATACACGTTATTCCTATATGTATCTATACGACCTGATTTTGCAAAACATTTATGCAGTCTCAGATCTTCTATGCTAGATCCAAGAATTCTGGATGAGATTACTGACATGCTATATGCCTACTCCCCTTGGATTCAAAAATACTGTACGGTTGCTGAACAATTAGCGATTCAGGCTGATTTAGCAGATGAATATTCTATTATTCTCAACCCTCAGCTTCAACTAATTGTGAATAGGGGCGATGATTCAAGAAGGGCAACTCTGCCTACTACAAATAAGGTAGTAATGATAGTTTCTGAAGAGTATAGTGATAGAGGATTTCGAGATATCATTCTGGCAAGAACAATAGAAGATGGCAATGGATATCATGTCGAGCAGGAATATCATAGAATCAAGCAGAATCATGCCGGATATATTCCACTACACAATATACTTATATTTCCTCATGGTGAGACTGGATGATACTGGGGTATTGAGTTGAATAACTCAAATAGTGAGTGACAGAGACTACCATTGAGTCAATGAACCTTTTATCGTTTTCAGCTATACCCAAGGAAGAATGAATCTTATATCATATTCTAATGTCAAAAACTATTTCAACAACTGGTGGTACATATATGGCCAGCTATAGATTAGAATAAGTAACTTTGGATTTAGCATAATAGAAATGAGTTATGAGCAGATTTATACAATAGACTTAGGGATGTATTACAATAAGATGATGTTCAGCCTAACCTATCTGTTATTGGCAAAAAGGTTATATTACCTTCCTCATTTTGAGGAGGAGATAGATTTATGCAACAAATCTATTAAGATAGCATAGCTATCATTACGCACAAGGGATGGCCGTGTTTATTCATCATATTTACAGCAAACCACTAGTGGCAAGATGTTACTCAAGAACTCTTACCAGGACAAACCGCTGCCGACAGATCTGATCTAATCGCATGAGTCTTTGGGTTAAAGCAAAGATCGATGCTAGAAAAAATTAAAAAGAAATATATCTTTAGTAGCCGTATGGGTATTGTCTGGACAATTGAGTACCAAAACCGTGGATTGCCCCACATGCATCTGTTAGTCCTTCTAAAGACAGATTCCACATTTCTGACTCCACAGAATGTGGATAGATTAATTTCAACAGAATTGCCAAATGCGACAACAACTCGGGAAAAGAAACTTGATAACATTGTAAAATCTGCAATGGTTCAAACACAGTACGTAGAAGAGAATACAAATAGCATTTGTATGAAAGACATAGCAGGAAGAAATGGCCTTGCATATTCTAAGTGTTATCCCTGAAACTTCCAAGTAATAGTTATAGAAGAGAATGGCTATCCTCTGTACAGACGGTGTGACTTGGGCCACACCTTTATTATCCATGGGAAAGGAACAGCCCAAGGACAAAGTATTATCATCGATAATAGATATGTGGTACCATATAACCCATACCTGACTTGGCGGTATCAGGTATATGTCAATGTCGAAATCTATGAATCTATACGAGCGATTAAATATATCCATAAATATATTTACATGGGTGGCGATCAGGCAATGATAGAGTTGGAATCTGAGCAGGATAAGATAGAGAAATATTTAAATGGTCGTTATATTGGACCAACTGAGTCCATTTGATAACTATTCAAATTCAAAATCCATGAGGAACTCACTTCTGTAAAACATCTTGCAATTGACCTACCTGGTAAGCAGACTGTTTACTTTCCCGAAGGTCTTAATAGAGAGGAGTTGTTGGAGAAGATAGAGAATTCTAAAACAATATTTACTGCATTTTTTGATTACTATCACTAGAATACTGATGGAAGAGGACTCCTATATCATGAGTTTCCAGAATGCTATCAGTATATTCACAAAACTGTATGGCAGAAACAAAAGCGAGAATATCAGACAGCAATTGGCAGAATGTCGTCGGCAAGTCCATTTAGGGGCGAGAAGTATTACTTGCGGCTTATTCTTACTATGGTAATAGGGCCAAGAGGATTTGAAGATATGAGAACTGTGGGTTATCGGTATTATAATACATTTAGGGAAGCATTTGTAGTATTAGGCCTACTGGAAATTGATGGAGAGTGGATCGATACATTTACAGAAGGTCAGCAGTTTGCTAGTGGATATGCATTGTGACAACTATTTGCTACTGCCCTACAGTATGGTACTGTAGTAGAGCCTATAAATCTTTGGAACCAATTTAGGGAGGCTCTTTGTGATGATCTTCCTACTCATCCTGCTTCTGGATGTGTGCCACTACCTCATAATGGACAAGAAGGAATGGATGTCCATTATGACTATGAGTTATATTTAATTCAACAACTATTACTCGAGTTCAACTAACAAGTATTGGACTTTCAACTACCTCTTCCTATTCTGCACTGGAATAGACAACAAACAACCTCCTACAATAGTTTAATTGTAGAGGAGCAAGCATATTTACTACAAACAGAGAGAGCAGCATTTCAAACAATAGCTCAGAGCTTGAATGTCTAGCAAAGAGAATGTTCTTACACTATCATTCAAGTGACTGCAAGGCATGATTGGCAGGCAAGATCTTCCAGCTTTGTTCTTCAGGGACCGGCTGGCACTGGAAAAACATTTTTGTATAAGTGCCTATGTGCATATTTTCCCTCTCAAGGCAAAATTAGTCTCTGAATTGCATCTTCCGGGATTGTAGCTCAGTTATTACCTGGAGGACGCACTGCCCATTCCAGATTTAAAATTCCTCTCAGCAATGGCCTTGATGCAAATTGCAATATTGCAAAGAATCCTCAATTGGCGGATCTGATTCGACAGACAGAGCTTATAATTTGAGATGAAGTACCTATGCACTATTGAGTATGCTTTGAAGCTGTTAATTGAACCTTAAACAATTTGTGTGACACACAACTAGGACCATATTCGCTGGTATTCCTACTATTCTTGGTGGAGACTTTGCTCAAATTCTCCCAGTTGTAAGACATGGGTCAAAGCAGACTACTATTCTTGCTGTATTCAGCATGCCTCGATATGGTCAAGCTCAAATATTCTCAAACTTACCCAATATATGCAAGTTATTGAGGGTGCTCAAAACCAACTCTTTCTTCAGTTTTTACACTCTCTTACCTATGATCAAAGCTTTTATGGTCAGCCAAATCTTCCAACCTATATCACCTGTGTTCACACTAGTAATACTGGACTTATTGTATTGTAATTGGAGTCTCAGCATAGGTCTACTGTAAATGTTGTATATTCAGAGGTATTACTTTGATTGTAATCTTGCATCATATTTTATCAACTATAATACTGTCCTGTATGATGTAGTCTATTCAATTTCAATTTATGATAGAAGTAGTAGCTTCTCACAACTTTCAACTGCATAGAACTTTAGATATTAATTATAATAGTCAAGTGAGAAACCTTTAAAACCTCCTGATTGTTCAAACTTTCATTATACTATTTTTAAAATTGCAAAGCTTATTATATAATATATGCTGTCCTGTATAATGTAGCTAATTAAATTTCAACAAAAGATGGAAGTAGTAGTAACTCACACTTTTCAACTTCATAAAGCTCTGGAAATTGATTATAATAGTCTAATAAGAAACTTTTAAAACCGCCTGATTGTTCAAAATATAGTTACACATTATTATAAAATTACAATATCTATTATATACCAATATGGTATCCTGTATCATGTAACCAATTAAATTTCAATATATGAAAAAGGTGAAGTTTCTCACCACTTTCAACTTCATAGAGTTCAAGCTATTAATAATAATAACTATAAAAGAAAGATTTGAAATCTTCTGATTGTGTAAGCTATCCCTATATCACTTTGGATAATAGTTGCAATTTCTGACTATTTTCATCTTTGTTGAGTATGAATACCAAATATTATTTCTAACAGAATGAATCTGTCAAACCCTAATACCTGTTAGATTATAGTCTTAAGGCTTTTATCAGAAGATCTTATCTTAACATAACTATTGAGAAAAAAGAGTATTTTTTATTTTATTTTTATTTTTATATTTTATATCATGTATTCATTATTAGGTACAAGAACCCGCATTCAGCGCTAGCTATGGCGTAAACAAAACATTAATCTCAAAAAAAAGTAATAAAGTAAAAGTTTAACAACGCTTCTTCAAACTGTATCGAGTACTCGATACGGCACCATTCATAGTATGACATAGGAAAAGTAAAATTCTAACCTATCTCATCAAGACATTACTTAAGCAAGGAAACAAAACTCAAATGTGCCTTGATAGAGGTAAAGAAAATAAACCAGTGGCCGTGGGTGATGAAGGGGAAACTATAGAAACTGGAAAAGGTGCTTGTGAGGGAAACATAGCAGGGGGAAAATTCGTAGCGGTTGTACGAATAAATTCAGCAAATGAAATAAGTAAAGAAGACGAAGACCAAAGATTCGCCTCAGGGCTGACTGAGAGGACACCTTAGAGGAGGCAGGCTCTGGATTCTGACTTGGTTTCGCATCGAAGAATAGCATGGCTGAAGGTCTCATTTTCTTCTCCCCACAAGGGGCAAAGGAGAGAGACCTCTGATCAGGACCAGGCTGAGTGGTGGGCAGCTAGGTACCTCTTTCGGGCCCTCATCTGGTAGATGTGGCCTGCAGTGAACTTCCCTAGTCATATAAACAGATGGGATTTCAGCGTGAGAGGGAATGGATAGTAGTCAGGAGGAGGGAGGAAGGACTTCCAATAGTCCATGATTACAGTTCGGGCGGGCCTATGAAGAGCCCGCAAGGTGGATCAGATGAGGGTAGCAGAGAGGAGTCCCGGTATATCTGAAAGGAGGGACTTATTGATAAGGGAAATATAGGAGAGGCCATCAAGCAAGGGGAGTACAAGGTTAGAAAGAGTGTGCATGGAGAGGTAGGTATGGACAGGTGGTTTTGCCAAGTGGGACCGCCACAGTAGAAACATAACATGCGGAGGGAGCTGAGTGCACAGGTGCTGGTAGGAGTCCCTAGCTCTGTGTTTGATAAGTGAGGGGAAAGTCAGGGCTAGCCGGGCAGCGGCGGGGTTGACATTTGCTGGTAAGCAGACAAGTCGAAGAGATATCATGCGGCTCTTATGACTAAGGAGAATGTTTAAGGAGGAAGGCAAGCTTCCACAGCTAGGATGGAGAGCGTGGAGGAACGAAAGCAATTTGTGACTCATCTCTGAACATAACACCAGTGGTTGTCAATCTTGAAAAGAGGCCCTTTTGTAGGAATAAACAGGTCGGCACCATAGGAAAGAATCGGGAATAGGAGGGAATAAGTGAGTCTGTGGCAAAGGTGAGGGGAGACACCTGCCCCTGCGGAGGAGTGGCACCTTACAGCTGCAAAGGCAGCTTGAGAGAGAGCAAGTCTACGTGAAAAGTAAGCTGTAGAGGACATTTTTGGGAGGAACCAGTACCCTAGCCAACTAAGTTGGGGCGCTGGGAAGAATACCTGGCAGTCTAGGGCAATTGGAGGGGGACGTGGGGTACTAGGAGGGTCCCTCTGGACTGGTATGTGCTAGTGTATAAGTTCAGTTTTCAGAACCGTGTAGCCGACCTTGATCTGGGAAGCCTTGGCTCTGATAGTGCCAAAGGTTCTCTGGAGAAGTCTAACATTCGTCCGGTAGGAATCAGAAGCAACAGTAAGATTAAAATCATCAATGTAGGAAAGAACTAAACCACTATAAAGGGGAACATGGAAACATGAAATATAAATAACAAACAACAAAGAAGAAATAGGGGACCCTTGAGGGGTACTCACAGTAACCGAGGAAAAAACTCTAGGCGATCCTTGAAACAACAAACAGCAGCGACAGTCTGTAAGAAAGGAAAATACAAGGGAAACTAAATAATGGTTGACCCATCTTCTTCTGAGCAGTGAGCAGAGGGTGGAGGCATTAACATTGTCGAAAAAACAACCTTTGATATCAAGGAACAAAGAGGAGCCCTTAAGAGCAGGGTGTTAGAGAGTTTGTATAGAGTCGACAAGGGCGGTGCACGCGTCAAAGGAGGATAACATGAGCAGGAAGCTATATTGGTTGGAGGACAGTAGCCCTTGAAACCAGGCAATGGCGGAGAAACGAGAGGCGACAATTCTCTCCAGGATCTTGGAGACTGTTTCCAGCAAGGCCATGATGCAGAAGGAGGTTGGGGAGTCGTATGCTGGTTGCATACTGGAAATGAGTCACGATATGGGGGCAGTATTACTGTATGTTGGCAAGGCGAACTCATGTTGAACTGTAAACTTATGGTGAGCCGTAAAGTTAACATAGGAGGGGGCTGACCCAACCAGGCAGCTCAATGAACAGACCAAACAAAGTGGCTGTTTGGGTTAGTGTTGTCTAAGTCACTTTTGTGCAGTAGTATTTGTTGAACCCTCATGACCCTGTCCTAAGGTAGTCTATCATATCATAGATCGAGCTGTCGGGCCCTCTCTTTAAAGTACTCCTGGTTATGATATGAATCTGCAGGTATTCGGGAGTTACGGCGTCCAGCTACAGTCTTGGCACATTTAAGTAAGTATTGTAAATATGATATAATACTTAAGAAAAACTAGAGTACGGTACAATTAATCCAGGCTCAAGAACCCTCAACCTAGGCAAAACCACTATGGGCATGGCTTGTTGGGGATTCAAGTCGAGGAGTTCATGGCTGTTTTCTCAGAGTGGAAGGGGGAGAGTGTGTTGGTCCTTGGTTTTCAGCTAGGTTAGTCTCGTACAGTACTGCCATTAGCTCCTAGCGGCCTTTTCAAGGTCGATATATCCAAATGTTTGCATTCGTGTAATGGCTTGGCCTGGGCATCTGGCGGGTTTGCTTGGGCATCGGACGGTTTTGCCTGAGTATCTGACGGGGTTGCCCATCCACCTGGCTGCTTTGCCCGGATATCTGTTGGCTTTGACTTGTGTTAGTGAAAGATCTGACCTACTCTAAAGCTAGTGTACCTACTGGTCACTTGTGATCACTGGTTACTATCACACTATGATATCGCAGTCGGAAATACATTTGTAAATATATCTTCAGCAGAGATAGTTGAAAGTTGCACGAAGAATTGAATAGAATATTTAGATATGAGAGTAGATCCCAGTAGGTATCATAGAGTGGGCATTGCTGGGGTTTATCCGCACGAACCATCTTCTCTACACCTCCGGCGATTGAAATCTCAACACCAGAGAAATCATCGTGGGTTTTGATATCCCTCTCACCTCTTCTGATGGCCTTTGCTGCCTAGGAGGGTGATGCTCACGCCACCTCCTTCCTCCCTCTAATTCCCTACTGATGGTTTAGGTATTTGGGTGCCTTCATCTATGGGGTTTCATGCTCTTCCCCCTCTTTCTCCGCATTTGTTTTGTTGCCCTTGCTTAGCATTTGCACAGTCGGCAACCCCTCCACCTTGTCTTAAGCATAGAGCTGCTTTGGGTTATCGGTGAAGTAGTGGCCCCGGTGGCTGTGTTTTCTGGTATTGCACTATCGCCTGAGCGCTACGGCCGGTACGGTCGCATTGTTAAAAAATTGTGATCCCTTGGTGGTCCTTTGCTTTGTACTTCTTGGTGTTGGGTCTACCCCTCCTTCCTCACCTTCCAGTTTTCGTCCCATTGCTCAGTTACAGCTACACTACGATCGTTGGCTGGCACCCTACTGCTCGCCTCTCTTGGCTCTGTGCCCTGATGATGGTCTTGACTTGGGAACTGGCATGCCTTGTGTGTGGCAGGGAGTTTGTCTTGTTCCTAGGGGATTTCAGCCTTCCGCCTCTGGCCCTACCTGTTAGGTGGTGGGGTCATGCACCTTTTCTGGTCCCGGTTCCGGTGACCACCGGGTCTCGCTCCTTACGCCACACGTCTCCGACACGCTGGCTTAGTTTTATGGATCTCCCTCTGGTCCTCGCCTCGACTCTTGCTGCTGGGCTTAATGCCCCAGGCACTACGGCCCTTGTGTTTGCTCGTGTGGGTTGGTTCATCCGCCCTTTGTTCAATGCGGTTGGGATTTCTTGACGGGCTTGAAGTCTTCTTTGTTTGGTTCATAGGTTTCTCACTGTCGTTTTGGGGCTTTTCCTTGGAGTTGACATCTGAGGAGGTTTATTGGTTCGATGTTTTCAGGCCTTTTGTTTCTCCTGTAGTTTTTACCAGTAGTACCGGGCTTTCGCTTTCTACCTCTATTCAAAGTAGTTTAGGTTAGTTGGGCAGGGTCAGATGGTTTTAGCGGGGGGGATGGGGGATGGACTGTAGTTGGAGGTTTTTTTTCTACATCGGCGATCTTAGGCTGGAGTGACTTTGTACCTAGTTAGCTGCCAGCTTAACAAACAAATATAAACGGGAAAAAAAAAAAAAAAAAAAAAAGAAGCTGGGGTTTATCCGTACATGGCATCAAATTCGCTTAACCGAAATCGAGGGCACGGAAAGAGGGACATTTTTATTTCTTTCTACTCGGTAACTAAAAAGAGGAAAGCCTGCTCCCTTCCTACAGATGTCTTCAACATACATTATTACTTGGAGGCTTTACCTGGGTATCTGGCGGCTTTGCCTGGGCATCTGGCGGCTTTGACTCAGGCTGCTGTAAGATTTAACCTGGCGGTTGCCTGGCCGCCGCAGGGCTTTGGCGGCTGCGAATAACTTTGACCGGATTGACCCAGGCTTCTCAAAACTATGACCGGACTGGCCGGACTGGCCGATTGGGATCACTGATGTAAGGTAATTAACTTATACTCTCATGCCTTCACAGAATCTAACCTAACTAGCCAACACGAATGCTCACCTCGTACCCTAGTTGCTGCCAGCAGAACATTCAGTGGTATTAGAGGGGATGCAGTATGATACAAGCTGGGTTAGGGTTAGGGTTGCTCTTCACCGATCTGAGACACTCCCCCTACCAATAGTAGAATAAGTATCGGTGTATGGCAGTATGTATATACGGGCGCTGCTGATAGATAAAATAGTCTTGAGGGTCTAATAAGGGAAATTTTGCTAAAACTTCTGGCTATTCGAGTCGAGCGCCTTATAAGACTCCCACAGCCTTCCTAACCGCCCCGGGGGTCTCGGGTAGTGTGGGTAAAGACGCCGGGCACGGCTGTCCTAGGGGTTGACGGCCGGACCCTGTAGTCTTAGCCTAAATTGGATTTTCCGATAGGGCCCTGCTGTCCGTCCTAGGCGGTGGTTAGGAAGGACTATAGGAGGGGCGTCTGTCCATGGCGGAGTCCCAGAACTCGGCGTCCGCCCTGTTCTAAGCAAAAGGCGAACGGACTAGATGCTTGGGAATACTAGACTCGCGTGACCATTGTTAATTTTATTCAGTGGCTGTGCTAGTAAAGGGGACCGCTGGTTACCCCGTAGCCTAAGTGAAGGGAATTACGGGAAGGCGATAAACTAGCGGCTCACGAATTCGGGGCGGGCTTCTACAAGCCTGCTATCTGTTATTCTAACTAGATTGCTTGTAACGGAACGATGAGTAATATACACAACTATCCACACTACGTATGATAAATTCCAACATATCAAATAATGGAACATAAGGAATCAAGAATCGGAAAATGAAGACGGGACCAAGTCTAACCAAAACACCAAGGCAAGAAACATGTGAATGAAGGATTCGAAAAGTTGATAAATCGTGAACAGCAAGAAGAAATTAGAAAAACACCCTTGGAAAGATCTATTTATATATAAACTTCGCCTATACCACCCCCCAGCTCGCAAGTACCTATGGAAGAAGAACATATCTAGTAACAAGGAAAGATGTGGAAGAGAAAAGAGAGGAGACGAATAAGAGAGGAGATGACGGAACACGGGCGAGCGCAAACGAGGAGATTGGCTAGCGGTTGTTAGGGTGGGTTTTGATTTTCCTTCGGCGGTGGAAGAGCTTTAGGGGCCAGATGGAAGGGAGGCGAGACGGCTTGAGCGATTGTGAGTGGGACGGGGGGGTGGTCTAGCCACCGGGATTGGCTTTGCCGGAATCAACATTGTCATGTTCCAGTGGCATTGCGGCAACCCCATTATGTCCTTCAATGAGTGCTAACGATAGTGGGGGTTGGTTCCTGTTATCTCGTATGGCGAGGTGGAGGTCATTCCATCGCGAAATCATTCCCACTACACCTTCATGACGGCTCCCAGCCATCCACGAAAGTGGCCTTCCACTATCTTTAGTGCCTAGCAGATCAGGATTGGAGTCCTCGCGTTCCGGAGGCATTCTTATCAACCCCTCGTGCCCGTTCCAAGCCCACGGGAGTGGTGTTCGGCCATCTTTAGTGTCTGCCTGATCGGGATTGATGTCCGTTCGTTCAAAAAGCAACTTCACTACCCCTTCATGCCCGTTCTCAGCCGCCCATGAGAGCGGTGTTCGGCCGCCTTTGATGCCTCGGTCGTTTGGATCGACTCCCCATCGTCTTAAAAGCATCTTTACTATATCCTCATGCCCGTTCCCAGCCGCCCAGGAGAGTGGCGTTCGGCCATCTTTAGTGTCTCTTTTTCCGGGATTGACGTCCCTTCGTTCCAAAAGCAACTTCACTACCCCTTCATGCCCATTCTCAGCCGCCCACGAGAGTGGTGTTCGGCCGCCTTTGATGTCTCGGTCGTTTGGATTGACTACTAATCGTCTTAAAAGTATCTTTACTGTACCCTCATGCCCGTTCCCAGCCGCCCAGGAGAGTGGCGTTCGGCCATCTTTAGTGTCTGTTTTGCGGGGATTGACCCATCGTCCTAAAAGAATCTTTACAATACCCTCATGCCCGTTCCCAGCCGCCCAGGAGAGTGGCGTTCGGCCATCTTTAGTGTCTGTTTCGTCGGAATTGACGCCCCCTAGTTCCAAAAACAACTTCACTGCCCCTTCATGCCCGTTCCCAGCCGCCCACGAGAGTGGTGTTCGGCCACCTTTGATGTCTCGGTCGTTTGGATTGACTCCCCATCGTCCTAGAAGCATCTTTACTATATCCTCATGCCCGTTCCCAGCCGCCCAGGAGAGTGGCGTTCGGCCATCTTTAGTGTCTGCCTGATCGGGATTGACGTCTTCGCGTTCTAAAAGCATCCTTACTACATCCTTATGCCCCCAGGCAGCAGCCCACGAGAGTGGCGTTCTCCCATCTTCGGTGTCTAGTAGGTTGGGATCGACGCCCCTCCGCTCCAAAAGCAACTTTACTACCCTTTCATGCCCGTTCCCAGCTGCCCACGAGAGTGGCGTTCGACCATCTTTAGTGTCTCTCCGATTGAGATTGACGTCCTCGCGGTCCAAAAGCATCTTTACTACTCCCTCATGCCCCCAGGCGGCCGCCCGAGAGAGTGGCGTTTGACCATATTCAGTGTCTGCATGGTCGGGATTAACGTCCTCTCGTTCCAAAAGCATCTTTACTATACCTTCATTCCCGCTCACCGCTGCCAGCAAGAGTGGCGTTACGCCACATCCGGGGAGGACATGGTTGGGATTAACGTCTCCTTGTTCCAAAAAGATTTTTACTACCCCCTCATGCCCGTTCCCAACCGCCCACAAAAGTGGCGTTGCGCCACATTTGGGGTGTGCATAGTCCGGATTGACGTCTCCTCCTTCTAGAAGCATCTTTACCACCCCCTCATGTCCGTTCCCAGCAGCCCACGAGAGTGGGGTCCGGCCATATCCGGTATCTATGTGGTCGGGATTGAGGTCCTGCCGTTCCAAAATCATCTTTACAACCCCTCCGTGCCCGTTCCCCGCAGCCCACGAGAGTGGTGTTCGGCCATCTTTTGTGTCCGCCTGATCGGGATTGACGTCTTCTCGTTCCAAAAGGATTTTTACTACCCCCTCATGCCCCCAAGCAGCCGCCCTCGAGAGTGGCGTTTGGCCATATTCAGTGTCTGCATGGTCGGGATTAACGTCCTCCCGTTCCAAAAGCATCTTCACTATACCCTCATGCCCGCCCACCGCTGCCAGCAATAATGGCGTTACGCCATATTCGGTGTGTGCATAATCGGGGTTGACGCCCTCTCGGTCCAAGAGGACCTTTACTACTCCCTGGTGCCCGTTCACAGCCGCCCACGAGAGTGGCGTTCGCCCGTATTTGCTGTCTTCCTGGTCAGGATTGACATCGTTCCGCTCCAAAAGCATCTTTACTATCCCTTGATGCCCATTCCTAGCCGCCCACGAGAGTGGCGTTCGGCCATCATTGGTGTCTGCTTGGTTGGGATTGATGTCCTTTCGATCCAGAAGCAACTTCACTACCGATCCATACCCGTTGCCAGCCGCCCGAGAGAGTAGTGTCCGTCCATATTTGGTGTCTGCCCAGTTAGGATTAACGTCCTCTCGTTCCAAAAGCATCTTTACTACGCCCTCGTGCCTGTGCCTAACAGCCAACGAGAGCGGCGTTTGGCCATATTTGGTGTCTGCATGGTCGGGGTTGACGTCCTCCTGTTCCAAAAGCATCTTAACTACCTCCTCTTGCCCTCTTCGGGCTGCCCAGATAAGAGCCGTGCTCCCGGTGCAGTCGCATGCGTTAACATCACATTCCATCATCTCTAATACCGGAGCAACTAGCTCCACTATCCCGAGAAATACTACTGCGTGCAGTCCTGTAAACCCCCTATGTCCTCCCGGTGTCTGGCCAAAGTATCTCGGCCAGAGCGCATCTTGATAAATGCGTAATAACAGTTGCTGAGCAGATATATGATGATCAAATCTATCGAGAAGGCTCAATGCCAGTGTTTTGACCTTTTCTGTCATCCCCCTCCTTGCGTGCTCTCCCCAATAGAATGAAGCATATTCTAGAAGGGGCATTGTCAGGGGGGCCGAGTCCAGAGTTGGTGATAAATCCCGGATGCATCCAAAATTAAGGTAAGTCAGGCAAACCTCCGCGATTGTGGAGTGGGCACTATGGAATGGGGTAGGATTACTTGAGAGATGTTCCTGCAGTGTGTAGTGCACTAGTCGGACCGTGGACGAAGACGCCTCGACAGTGACAAGACCGAGACAAGAAGCTAGGAGTGTCGATATCTCAGGTATCGTTTCCAGATCCAGATCTGTACATCCTATCTCCACCCCCAAAGCGTAACAGAGCTCCTTTGCCCGTAATGGCCGTTCCGAATACAACACCCACATCAGTGCCTGCTGTCCGAGCACTGACTTATTTCCTTTCTGCTCTCTCAGCCGGGTTAGGGTTTCGGTGTAGGCATCGCTCAGCCCATTGCATTGCATGATATCTTGAAGTTTCTTTCTTCTCTGACGAATTGTCATCTGGCCCAGAATAGCCCCGATGTTTAGCGAAACGAGGAGGAATCTAGACAGGGTCGTTGGTCAGTATACATCGTTGGCAGAGGGGAAACACCGACGTACATATCTAGCATCTTTTCTAAAAAAATCCTTTTAATATCCGCCCTTAAACTACTATTCATCGCTTCTGGCCGGTCGTCCCTGTCTAACCTCATCTCCAGATAGTTCCTGATGTCATCCTGGTTAGGGTTGATGGGTATCGCAATAGCTTTGGTGAAATATCTTTGAATGACCTCCGTGACATGGGGCCTCCCGGTAAGGTATATCTTTGTCCTAGGGGACTCTCGAACAATCTCGCTTAGCGACTCAAGTAGCTCGGGAAGAACTTTCGGTAGGCATTCGTCCAGCCCATCAATACAGATAAAAACTTGGGGCAACGAAGCAATAGCTGTCCTTAACATTCGCGTCAGATCTGTGAGTAACGGCCTTCTTCCACCAGCCTCCTTTTTTCCCTCCTGAAATGCCTCTCGTATATCATCCAGTACCTCTCTGTCGCCCACTAGCTGTTTTAGAATCGCCCCCACTATGTTGATGACAGTCTGCTCTTGCTGCGCAAGGTAGTCGCAGTAGAATCCTGCAACAGCTATATCTTCCTCCTTTGCCTGATCACACAACCTATCGATCACTAGGGAACTGATATTTCCGGCCGTTAGCAAAATTAGTTTCTTGGAAAGAATCCCGCCTGTTACCTCAGATAGGTCTTGCCCACTCCCGGATTCCCGGGGCAAAACAAGACGGCTTTATCGGCTCCACCCCTACCCTCCTCCCTCCACTCTCTCCACTCGCATGTTTCTAAAAGCCAATTCCCAACACCATTAAACCGGTCGTTGCGCACGCTTTGATGCCTAGTATTCGGCTCTAGTGGGGAAAGCCAGCACATAAGCTGTGCATCCTCCTCGGAGTTACAAACAGTTTCATTGTAGCTCCCTACTGTGTTGCCGTAGTGGGAATCGTTGTAGCCGAATTTTATCGTATGCGTAGTCTGGGCCATGACGCTCTGCCAAAAGTGCTGGTTGTGTGTAGAAATGGTAGAGAAATATAGAGGGTTGATGGGAAGTTTACAATACTTTTCCGTTGACCAAGCTGAAGAAGAAAAAGCGGGGTTATCTCGTTTATTTTGTGGCGCTGCCGCCCAATCATTTTTCATGCGAAGGGAATACACTTACCCTTGACCCCCGGTACTATCTAAATCCGTGAGGCGGAGTCAGGCCGCAGCGAATGTGTATCTGATCAGCCCGTAACCTCCTCAACCGCTCAGAGGACGACGTACTCCAGCCACAGCGCCAAGATTTCGATGGACTTTTTTCCAGGGCTCCCAGTCGTCCCGTCCGAAGGTTGCTGTCAATCATTCCACAAGGCTCGGATGGCGGACTCTCGATTCACCCTCTAGCTAAGCGTTCACATCTCCCAACCAATGGAGGACTTCCCGTAGGAATCTGGAAAAATCTGAAAGCTACAAACTCGGTTATAAACCAGGTTTATTCCCGTAGCATGGCGTGGTTTTTAAATATTCAGATTTTTTCAATCAAGCAAAAATAAAAAGAATGAGGCAAAAATGGAAAATGGGGTAATAGGACTAGAATATTATCGCTTATGAGTGAATTCTCAATTAGCGCAAGATATCTAATTCGTAGTAAAAGTTATGAAAGAGGAGAGATAGTGATGACCGAATGAGCACAGTATTTATTGAACTACCCGATTGTTGCCACACAAGATACCTGACAGCGGATAATCACCTTCGAACCATCTCCACACCTCCAGTTCCTATTTACTTGCCAAGTTGTTATTTGTACCGGATGCTGATATCATTCTCACTACTGGGTCAAATTCGGTATAGTCCGGAAAAATCCTTCTCCAATCATCTCTCAATTTCTAAATGTTTGAGGTTCCTAAATCTGACCCCCCCCCCTAGTTCACTCTTTTCAAATTTGAAACCCAAGAACAGTGTTTCCAGATTTTAGCGCAATATTTTGCCAAGACCCCTTCTAAATTGTTTCCAGATTCCTACTGGAAGTCCTCCAATACTATCAATCCACTCCTAAAAATGAACTTCATTTCTTAATACCGGTAGCCTTCACTCTCTTCGCCTTTGCCCCCCCGCCATCCAACATCGAAAATGCTAACTAAATCACACCTCGTATCTTAAGCTGTACCATCCTCCTACCACCGTCCGCAACTATCTGAGAGTGAACCCCTCGGCTACATCTTCCACCACCCTGGAGTCCAACCTTTGGTCAGGTCCTGTCCACTGAGCCGGAGGTGATAATCTATACGAAAGGGAAGTGGGAAAGAAGGGTGGGTTCGATATTTATGCATACGGGACGTGGGTGGTTCAGTGATCGGGGGGGTGATGGCTGGTGTTCGTTTGCCCCCTGCCTTTCTCCCGAGATTCCTCGATATAAGCTAGTCTAAGCAGAGGAGAGTGACCAATATTTTTGCCACCCTTCCTTTCCAAAAGATTTAGATAATAGTATGTGTACGCTGTCCAGTTTTGTCATTAGATCAATTTGTTGGAGCAACCTTCCATATCTAGTATGGTTGACTGCTAGGGATGGCATCAGGTGGTAATGTGGCGGTAATGTGGTGGCGGGTAAGGACACATATACCGGAGACACTGTGACTACTTTCTTCCTGTATATATATATAGTTGGGAACGCACTCGTACCTCTTTCTTAAAAAAAACAAGATAAGAAGTTTCAACACAATTATTTTACCGATACCGAGTGATAGATGGTGGATTTGAGAGCGAGGGCACGTCTGTGCGGATGGCAAGGCAAAGAAATGGGAAATGCTATGGATACACTAGGGTTAGAGGGGTAAATAAGTATAGGTGGCATGTCCGAATAGTGATAGCAGCATTTTGATGTTATTAAATGATTATCTACTTGGTGAGAAGGTGCTTATTGTTGTTACAAGTCGCAGCCGGCCTTCGGCCGGATGTGAGTCTTAGATATTGCCGAGAGACTCAGTAAGGTTAAGGCTGTAATGTTTCTCATTTTCCTAGTACATCTTGATTTCTCTGACATTGATTCTATATCGTATATATCCACTTCAACCTGTTCCTCCTGTTATTCTTCCAATATCTTATTCCCATTCCTCCTCCCCCTCTTCCAATTCCCTCTTCAATTCCTCCTCATCTATCCCTTCTTTCATATATCATTCCCACATTTTAAGCAACCTGTTAGGAGAAACAATGCTGAGACCAACTTGACCTTTACCAGTATAGGAATCAATACTTTCTAGCTTGGCGAGACTTGTCCCGTGAAGCATACTGGTCTGCCATGCTGCTGGAGTGTTTTCTACTCCTCTAATTCTGATTTTATAATCAGATATGAAGAAGTTTCCCCTCTGATTTGCCTCGAGACTCCTCTGTGTAGTCCAAAATAGACTATATTTATGGGGAGCTGTTTTCTTATGAATTGCCCTAAAGGTTACAGTTAGTATTTTTTATAACTAAATTTTGTATCTTACCATATACCTTGAGTAATTATTGCCAAAGAAGCCAACTGGAGAGACTAGATCACCCTGATCAAACTCATATATCTCTTGCTCATACTGGATAGTATAAGTGTTGTCGGCTTTTTATTTCTATTTGTTGTCCATTCTTGCAATTTCAGTCTTTATAAACCCTTCAATATCCTTTCCAATATCACCCTGGATAAGCTTTCTAGCCATATTCCAAAATAGAACAAATATACATCAGCAAAAATAATTGTATGCGTCCTGAGCGTCCTGTGCTTCTAAGGCACAGGACGCTCAAAATGTCAACCGCGATTCTAGATGCAGGGTAGTACAAAACCTGCATCCAGATGCAGCCACATGTTGTACCCAACCTTCAGAATGCGCTAAACGCAACACACAATGTTCAGGAAGCACTCCGGACACGATACACAATCTTTCGGAAATTCAAATCAAACTAAGGGTCCCCCCTTTACCCTCCTCTGACCCAGGTCACAATACTAGATTCTCTAAAGTCCTCTTCAATAGTCTTCTATTCTTTATCTAATTCTACTACTAGTACTTATTTATATACAAGCCTGCCCCCCTCTCCCCATTGCTTCTCCTGAGACCCCATTCAGAGCAGAGAGTGACACTATGAGTATTGATCGCATAGGGACATACCTTATACCGGCGTGTAGCCGACATCGAGCCCAAGAACCTCCAGCAAACAGAGTTGGAATCCGTCACGCGGTTGTGGACTAATCAGCCATTGAGTAAAGATCCGCCAGCTTAATACCAGTACCCCCTCCACAGAAGTCAATGACTTCCTGGGTTTTCATGCGAAAGGGACGAACCATATACCGTTGTGTAGCTAGAGACGAGCCCAACAACCTCCCGCCAACGGAATTGGAATCCGTCACGCGGTTGTGGAGTAATCAGCCATCGAGTAAAATTCTGCCAGCTTAATAGCTAATACCCCCTGCATAGAAGGCAATCACCTCCAGAGCTTTCATGCGACAGGGACGAATCTTATACCGTTGTGTAGCTGGCGACGGGCCCAACAACCCTCAGCAAACAGAATTGGAATCCGTAGAGTGGTTGTAGAGGAATCTGCTATCAAGTAAAAGTCCGCCAGCATAATACCTAATACCTTCTCCACAGAAGTCAATGACTTCCTGGGTTTTCATGCGACAGGGACGAATATTATACCGTTGTGTAGCTGACGACGAGCCCAACAACCTCCAGCATACGGAATTGGAACCCGTTGAGTGGTTGAGGGGTAATCTGCCATCGAGTAAAAGTCTGCCAGGACTTCAGAGAAGTCAGTAACATCCTGAACCTTCATGCGATAGGGACAAACCTTATACCATTGTATAGCTGGCGAAGAGCCCAACAATCTCCCAGTGAGATATCCAAAATCGGTCCTGTGGTTGTGGAGGAATCAGCCATTGCGTGCTGAAATCGCTAGGCCTGTAGCTCCATCAATAATAGTCAGGTAGAGATGAATCCTATACTGTTGTGTACCTGGTGTCAAGCCCAGTATGATGGAGGTATCAGATCTAAGATCTGTGAAGTAGTGGTGGGGGAGTCTTCAGGGCTGGACCAGTGTTGTGAATATTTAGTGTTGTGATGTGAGCAAAGTGCAAAGTCGCGTCGTATCAAAGACTAAGTGCCTAAGTGCCGAGAAACCACAACACCAGAGAGTGTTCTGGATATCACTTGCTTCCAGAGTGAAGTGAACTGGCATTTTCACTCTCTGAAAGATCAAGTTGTGAAAATAGAATACCCTAGTATAGCTTGTGCAATATTAAGATTAACAGTAAGGTGGCTTTCTCACCAAGCGCCCATACTAACCTATCTCACTTTATCAAGATTAGCCCCTTTCTTAGAGGGAGAGAGTGCTGGAAAGCTATCCAGAAGGCGGGTATTGACTAGGGGTATTCTGGAAGAAGATTGGATGAGTGGTGTATCCAGATGCACGCTGGTATTGTGAATTGGGTCCGGAAGCATGGGAGGTAACTGGGTGTCACAACCTACTTCTGGAAGCACGTTGGTATGGCAACCAGCCCCTAGACGCTCCAGATACTCTGGATGCAAAAATCGGAGCTGCCCGCTTCTGGAAGTAATGTAGGTGCTTCTGAGGCATAATCCATTTTTGCTGATGTACTACTCTTATGATAATTGAGTTCTTATTGCTCCTGGCTGATATGGGTTTTGGATAGGAGAGTTTTTGCTCAAACAAACTGAGGATGGCTTCGAGAACCTAGAGAATAGCCAGTCTGGACTATTTTTCCTGGATCTTTCAACTATAGTAGACAGTTAAAATTAGTAAAATGTCAATTGCCGGTAGAGAACCTTTAACAAAGAGTTCAACTTACTTGTGCACTTTTCTTTCTCTCAATTCTTGCCAGAATAGTTGTATTAATCCATTTCAGAATAGAATAGTATTGGCTAGACATGAAGTTTCTGTAAACTATAGCAACTATCTCACCAGTATTCTCATCCTGAATAATCACACTTGCATCTTCAACAATATCAAGTTGCAGTTTGCTTTCATCCAAAAGCTGAAGAGAGTGTCTTTTTATCCTACTATCAGGTCGTTTTCCATGCTGGAGATTGTAGTCCCAGAGTACTTGGATTTTCTCACTTTTCCCTATTCAGTTGTTGGCAGGAGGGTATCTATCAGAGGGGAGTAGCTTGGAAAGAGTGTCACGAACCATGTCCTCTACACCTCCGGCGATTGAAATCTCAATACTATGAGAAATCGTCGTCACTTTTCGCTTCCCGCACTCTGAGTGAGCTGCACCCCCCCTATGATAGTTTCAGACTTGGGCACCCGTTTCTTAGGTCCTGGCCCATTCTTCTTCTCCTCGCTCTTGTTTCGCGTTCTCGCTTAACATTTGCACGGTCGGCAACACCCTCGCGTCCATGTTACAGACGGCTGGGATCACAGTTCGCAGTAAGAGAAAACTTATCACCAGGCTACGGTCAATTTCTCTGCTCTCTTCGATTACGTTTCGCTCGAGGCTACCTAGTCAGACACGCATACGTTTCCGATAGTTCCTACGATACTTGGGTCTACCCTTCCTCCTCTCCTCTTGGTTTCATCCCGTTGCTCGGTTACAGCTACACTTCCCCTCTTTTTGGCTAGTACCCTACTACCACTTGGCCTTGTGCCCCCGCGGCTGTCCACAGTCGCATCCTCAGTTACGCTCTTTCGTGCTATTGCACCGCCTCCTCGATCGATATCAACGCCTTAGGCCCGGAGTAATGTCGGTCGCCAACTTCTTTAAGTTATTTAGGCTGCCCCTACGGAGATGTTGTTCTATTCTTTGTTAGGTTTCTGTTTAGTGGAGTTTCTGTCTTTCCCGCATGTGTGGGCTTTCCTTTGTGATCCTTTCGTTTGTTTAGGGGAGCTTTTTGAAGGGTTTTCTGCCTCTTCCTGCTTGCTCGCTGAGAGTACTTTACTTTTTTGAGTGCGAGATGTGCGGTTTGGCCCATACCATAGGGTCTTGGGGGCGTGTCTTTGATCCCATAAGGGGAGAAATGCGTAATTTTTTCTTGGCCATAGCGAGCGCTGCATGTCTGGTTTTTCCTGGTAGTTGTACGAATAAAATGCAAAACTGAGATAAAAAAAAAAAACAAAAAGCTTGCAAAGAGTGTGAGTAAAAAGTTTGGATAAATGTTATTGGTCTCTAACTTTGGGAGATAGGTTAAGGTCAAGGTCATAGGCTAACGTATTGTACCTAGTTATGAGTCAACCCCTAGTAATGGGTCAGTTTCGTCATACTTGTAAAAATATTAAAAAATGCCACCACCCACTCAATATTTACTCTCCTGGCCCCAAACTTTATAAAATAAAAGCTTTTAATTATCATATGATGTACAGAGAAAATGGTTTTGTAATAATACAAATTGCAGGATCAGGACCCTAAAGTAACAGTTCATGATCTAATCACTATTGTCCTCAGAATCAGACGATAAAAGCACCTGATAGTTAATCTTTTTGCATGAGGAGTGCTGGGGGCACATGGTACTTAGAGCCATATTGTTAGAAATTGGATTTTCCTTCTAGAAAATGCGAGCTATTAGTTTCACAATATGATAAAATAAGAGAATATCTACTTACTGATTCAGTAGACTCATCACAGTCCATCTTATCCTCCTCTGCATCTATGATCACCATATTGTCAGCAGCCCTTAGCTGGGATATAGACTTTCTCCTGAAGGTGGCCATTTGTGATTTAGTCTTCTGTTGCTGTCGTGAGTTCCGCTTCTTTGCAGCCAAATTCTTTTTGCGTATATTATCACTCTCTCACTTTTTATAAAGTCTAGCAAGAACTGAGGTATGAAGAATAATACTACCCTTAATCTGGCGGTGGTCAGTAGTACTGGGCTTGACAGCTTGGAGTCTTGTAATAGTTGCAGCATCAAGAACAGACTGGCTATTTGCCTTGCTATATAAGTCCAAAGCTTTGTTGAAATGTGCATGACTTGTATCATTGAATTCGAGTTGGCTGGCTTCTGCTCTAATCTTATCTAGTCCAGAGGATGTCCCTGCATTGGTGAGGAGGGAACGGAGGCCAGAACGCTGTTTATTTACAGAGTTTGACTAAGGAGTAGACATTTGAAGTCCAGACTGGCTCAAAACTCTCTGCTGATTGAATGGGATCATGCCACTTGCCCTCCAAGTTGAAATAATATTCCTCTCAGTCATGGCCTTTGCCCTTACCTTGTGGTACATTGGATAAAAGTCGCCTTTATGCATTGCCCAATTGGGTGCATGATCGCGGAGAAATTCTTCTAACTCCTTTCGATAATAGGTTCCCGAGGGGAGAAGATTCCAATGTCTAAGGGTTGAAGAATATGGGTTGTATGAGCAGGAAGACATATCAGGTGAATGTTCATCTTGAAACAGTGCTCAATGAATGTGATATTGTTCACATGAGAGCTGTGTCCATCTAAAACCAGCATTCTATAATCCTTGATCCCATTTTCTGGCCATGTCCTTTGTTCAAAGATGTTTACCAACCAGTCCAATGTGATCTCAGTTGTAGTGTATCCAGCTTTTGAGTGGGTCAAGTAGGCATCTGTATTCTGCTCATAGTTGATATTACTATAATATCCCATGAGGTGGGCATTGAAGGCGTGAATAATAAGAGGTGCAATTGACTTTTCACTGCCAGAAATGGCTTCCACAACTGTGACCCATGACCATTTTCCATCCTGCATGATCCTTGGATTCTTCCTACCTGTACGGTATAAAATTGGCCCACCACCTTCCAGCCCCATTGCAAATCGTTTCCCATCGGTATTCCAAGTGTTTTCCAGCATGACATGATATTTGCAGCGCATATTGGAGTTGCGATTGAGGTGTTCCTTGAAGATTTCAGGATTAGTCGCAAGGGATCGCTGCTTATCCAAAGTCTTTTCAACCTGGGATTGAATCTTCTGATGTCTTGTAATGAATTAATCGACCCAATGCTTCCCAATTTCTCCTGTTTTACCTTTCATCTTATGCAACTGGTATACTATATCTAAAACATGTCTCTGGCGGAGTAGAATCCCTCTATCATCATATTCTTTGATCCTATCAATAATAATCCTCTCTTCAATCTTGGCAAGTAGTTACTGCTACTCATGAGCCTCTGGGACAGCTGTAGTCTTATGTCGAAGACGGTTTTACCAAGTGGTGTTACAAAGGCTGAAGAGTGTGGCAATTTTGCATACTGAGAGCTCAGGATGATCAATTCTGTGCTGCAAAGCAGCTCGAATGATGCTCTCCTTATCAGCTTTCTTGCAAGCCATAAATGATCAGATTTGAATAACTTGTTGTTGAAAATTCATATGTTGTAGAGGTATTGTGTGATGACTGAAATCTTTGAGGAAAATAAGCAAGATAGAACACAATAGCCTGCCTTAAATACTTGCTACCTTGACCTGATATTTTTCCTACGTTAACCTGAGACCTATAGCCTAAGTGCTGGGTATTAATCCTTCTGAATTTCCCAACCCTGAGCTCTAATATCTGCATTTGTACCAGAGTGATATATGATGATTATGAGATGTCAAAGGTTTAATTTTAGATATTTTTGATTGATACTTTACAGTTACAAGCACTAGGTCTATAGCTTTTATTATATGAAATATTAGGTCATAAGAGCAAAGGTTGAGTAGGTGGGGGCAATTTTTAATGTTTTTACAAGTATGCCGAAACTGACCTATTAATAGGGGTTGACCTATAACTAGGTACAATATGTTAAAGAGTTTCGCTTCTGTCTGTGCTAGTTTCTGTTGACTTGGAATTCTTGAATAGAATGGAATAGAGGAGCAAAGATGGTACTATAAGGGCGTTGGTTCTAGGAGGTGGTGGAAAGATATTGAAGTTGTGAGAATAGCTACCTAGGATCAGAACTGCAGGAGGGAAATTTGGCTTGTAAGTAGGTAAAGAGTTGTAGGTGCATAGCTGGTCTGTTGCGCTGTAGAAGAAGTTGCAAAAAGTCTGAGTTGGTATTTGCCCAGGCTCGAACACTCTGAAGAAATTTACTCTGCTTATTTTTTTGAACTAAAAATATTACAATAATATAAGTAAAATTGTAGGTTATAGAATAGCAAAAAAAAGGGTTTATAGAATAGGTAAAACTAGCCAAAGAAAATTAATTCTTAAAGAATAAAGCTAATACTGCAAACTACCACTATATATAGTAAGTAGACACTTGTATATATTGCTAAATGCAGAAAGAAAAAATGACTATGTTAGAAATAAATAAAAAAGATAATAAGAAAATAAAAGCTATTCCTATAGCTGGTATTGGTATAAGGAGAGGGTAGAATAGTGATTGTAGGTGGAAGAAGTAAGCAAGAGCAGAGGTAAGTGAAGAAGAGTGGTAGAGGAAAATAGAGGAAAGAGAGGACAAAGCGAGAAAGAGAGAAGTGAGTTGGGTAAATAGTATGAGGGAACCAGATATTAAGTGTGGCAACTACTCTTGGTGTATGGTAACCACCAATGAACGATAGCAACCAGAGAGTAGTGAACTAGAAAAGGAATGTCAACTCAACCAAAACTGGCTGGATGGAGACATACTTTATACTATTGTGTAGCTAGCATTGAGTAGAACAATATTCATAATTGATTCATGAGATTGGTAAAGTGGTTATACAGAAATGTGCTATGGAACAATGGTATTGTCAGAGCACCAATAATAAGAGACTACCCGAGAATGAATATCAACTTTTTCAATACTAATCAAATAGAAACATAGCTTATATAATTATATAGCTCGCATTGTGTACAACAATATTCATAAATCATTCATAGGATTGCAGAGGTAGTTGAGTGGAATTCGGTCCTTAAACATTGGCTTGCTAGGGTAAGTAAAATAAGAGACTACCTAGAAACAGAATGTCAACTGTTTCAATATTAATCAGATATAGCCATAGCTTATACCATTATGTAGCTGGCATTGAGTACAGCAATATTAATATATCGTTAATCGGATTGGAGAGCTAGTTGTGGTGGAATCTGACTTTAAATATTGGTCTCGCCAAGGTGAGTAGAGTAGGAGACTACCTAGAGAATGAATATCAACTCTGTCAATACTAATGAGAGAGAGATATAGCTTATAATATTATATAGCTGACATTGAGTACAACAAAATTTATAAATCGTTCATGGGATTGAAGAGCTGGTTGGTGAGGAATCTGGCTTTAAGTATTGGTCTCCCAGTGTGAGTAGAATAAGAGAGTACTTTGAGAATGAATCTTAACTCTTGCAATACTAATCAGATCGAGACATAGCTGATACTATAATATATCTGACATTGAGAAAAATAATATTTATAAATTGTTCATGGGATTGGAAAGCTAGTTGTAGAGGAATCTGTCTGTAAACAGTGCTCATATCTGGGTAAGGGAAGTAAGAGACTACCCAGAGAATGAATGTCAACTCTGTCAATACTAATCTGATACAGACTTAACTTATACTAGTAGGAAGCGAGTATGGAGTACTACAATATTCACAAATCGTTCAGGGGATTGGATTAATAATTGGGAAGGAATCTGGTATGAAATATTGGTCTTGCCAGGGGGAGTAGAGTCAGGGACTACCGAGAGAAGGAATGTCAATTCTTTCAATAGTAATTAGATAGAGATAGAGTGTCACAAACGGTGACTAGTGAAAGAGGTTTTCACATGATTCACACTTATGAATCATCGAGTTTAGTATTTCACATGACTACGAGGTAGCGTGTCATTCTTTTGTTATGATTGGTTTATTGTTTTGACATAACTCAAGATTGTGGTTATATGATTATGACGTTCGCACATGATTCATAGTTATGAGTCATGGGTTTCACACATGTGACGCAAGTTGCGTAAATGATATGTTTATTGTATTTTGATTGGTTGATTGAATATTGCGCTGTGACTCATGGGAGTCAGCTGATGGATTTCACACTATGACTCACTATGAGTCATAGGGGTGCGTGACGCGAAGAATAAGTCATGGGTTGTGGGAAGAACGGGTATAAAAAGAGGACCCTTGTGGCCTCTTGTTTGACACATCTCCTCTACACCTCAGGCGATTGAAATTTCAATACCACGAGAAATCATCGTCAACATCCACCACCCGGACTCACAGTGAGCTGCACCCTCCCCTATGATAGATTCGGACTTGGGCACCCGTTTCTTAGGGCCTGTCCCATACTCCTTTTAGTATTTGTTTCACAACCTCGCTTGGCTTCCTCACAGTTGTCTTATGTCCTCGCTTAGCATGTACACGGTCGGCAACCGCTTTTCATACCAGTGTGTCGTCATCAGCTTCGGGCGATCTGTAAAGTAGAGGCACTAGTGACCTTGCTTTCTGATATTGCACTCCCTCCTGAACCCTTCAGTCGGTACGGTCGCATCGCGAAAAATCATGACCCCTTGCTGGTCTTCGGCGCCCGCGTCACTGTCCTGGGTCTACCCCTCCTCTCCCCCGCTCGGGTTCGTCCCGTGGCTCGGTTACAGCCAAACATCCTCTCATTAGCTGGCATTCTTACTACCTCTTCCCCAGGGTTATCCCCTGCCCTGTGGCTTGGCTCGGCCACAGCCCTCCATCAGCAAAAATAGATTATACGTCAGAAGCACCGCTATTGCTTCCCGAAGCGGGCCACTGAGATTTTTCCGTCCTGAGGGTCTGGAGCATCTGAAGGTGGGTTGCTAAACTAAGATGCTTCCGGAAGTAGGTTGCGACACTAGGTTACCTCCCATGCTTCTGGATGCAATTCACAACACCATCGCGCATCTGGATTAACCACCTATCCAATCTCCTTCCAGAATAGCCTATGGTTAATACCTGCCTTCTGGATGGCTTTCCAGCCTTCTCCCCGGCTAAGAAAGGGGCTAATCTTGGCAAAGAGAGATGGGTTAGTGTGGGCGCTTGGTGAGAAAGCCATGGTACTGTTAATCTTAATATTGCACCAACGACACTAAGGTATTCTATTTTCAGAACTTGATCTTTCAGAGAGCGAAAATGCCAGTTCACTCCACTCTGAAAGCGAGTGATAGCTAGGACACTCTCTGGTATTGTGGTTTCTCAGCACTTAGCCTTTGACACGACGCGACTCCGCACTTTCATCACCGCACTTTCATCACTTCCTCAATAGTCTCAACACCGGCCTACCCCCAAGTCTTCACCACTACCACATACCAGATTCTGGATCTGACACCTGCATCATACTGGGCTCAACGCCAGCTACACACAGGTATAGGATTCATCCCTATGCGATCAATACCCAGGAAGTTGCTGGCTTCTGTGCACCTACTAGGATGGTGGACTTTTACTCGATGGCTGATTACTCCACAACCACTGGACGGATTCCAATTCTGTTTGCTGGAGGTTGTTGGGCTCGTCTCTAGCTATACAACGGTATATGGTTTGTCTCTGTGGCATCAAAACCCAGGAAGTCGCTGACCTCTGTGGAGGAGGTATTAGGTATTAGGCTGGCGGATTTTTACTCGATGGCTGATTACTCCACAACCATTCGATGGATTCAAATTCTGTTTGCTGGAGGTTGTTGGGCTTGTCTCTAGCTACACAACGGTAAAACGTTCGTCCCTGTGCGATCAAAACACATGAAGTTGCTGTCTTCTGTGGAAGTACTAGGCTGGCGGATATTTACTCGATGGCTGATTACTCCACAACCACTGGACGGATTCCAATTCTGTTTGCTGGAGGTTGTTGGGCTCGTCTCTAGCTACACAACGGTATAAGGTTCGTGTCTGTGGCACCAAAACCCAGGAAGTTGCTGACCTTTGTGGAGGGGGTGTTAGGTATTAGGCTAGCGGATTTATCCTCGATGGCTGATTACTCCACATCCATTCGACGGATTCCAATTCCGTTTGCTGGAGATTGTTGGGCTCATTTCTAGCTACACAACGGTATAAGGTTCATCCCTACGCGATCAAAACTCATGAAGTTGCTGTCTTCTGTGGAAGTACTAGGCTGGCGGATTTTAATCGATGGCTGATTCCTCCACAACCACTCGACGGATTCCAATTCTGTTTGCTGGAGGTTGTTGGGCTCGTCTCCTGCTACACAACGGTATAAGGTTCGTCCCTGTGCGATCAAAACTCATGAAGTTGCTGTCTTCTGTGGAAGTACTAGGCTGGCAGATTTTACTCGATGGCTGATTCCTCCACAACCACTGGACGGATTCCAATTCTGTTTTCTGGAGGTTGTTGGGCCCATCGCCAGCTACATAACGGTATAAGGTTCATCCCTACGCGATCAAAGCTCATAGAGTTGCTATCTTCTGTGGAGGAGGTGCCCGGCGGAGCATGAGGCAGGGGGGGAAAACACGGAAGCTTGTATATAAATAACTACTAGTAGTCGAATGACACATAGAATAGAACCCTATTTAAGAGAACTTTAGAAGATCTAGTATTGTGACCTGGGTCAGAGGCGGGTAAAGGGGGACCCCTTGGGGTTATCTGAATACTTCTAGTAGATTGAGTGTTGCGTCCGGAGTGCCTCCTGAAGATTGTGTGTTGCATCCAGTGCTTCCTGAAGGTGTGGTGCTACATGTGCTTGCGTCTGGATGCATGTTTAGCGCTACCCCTGCGTCTAGAATCGCGGTTGACGTTTTGAGTGTCCTGAGTGTCTGAAGCACAGGACGCTCAGTACGGATATAATTATTTTTGCTGATGTCGGTTACGCTCGGTCATGGTATTGCACTGCCTCCTTGGATGATGTCAGCACCTTGGGTTACAGCTCAATGTGATGGATTTGCTTGGTTTTAGCATTTTCCGTCCCCCCATACTGTATTCTCTAGTTTAAGGCTAAAATTTCACGATCGGGTTTGTGTTAGGGTACTCTGGGATATTAATATGGGTTCATTTGTTTTTACGTCAAGGGGGAGTTTTCGGGTCCGGTTTTCCTGTTGTTTCCTGCTTACAGTGTTCGGTGAAATTTTCTTGTCTTCCTTTTAGCCGGCAGGGGTTTTTTGTCTTCGCGGTGGGATCATGCGGTTGGTTCCATACCAGAGGTACTTGGGATGATGGCTTTTTCCGGTGGTCTGAGTTGGATTTCTTTGGGGTTTTTTCCTTACCATAGCTTACCGCTCCACGTAGCCTTTTGTACCCCGTAGTTGAAAAATCCAAAGCGCATGATATAAAAAAAGAAAAAAAAAGGCCTCTTGGTTGACACATACATGAACCATCTCCTCTACACCTGCGGCGGTAGAAATCTCAACAACACGAGAAATCATCGTCGGATCCATCCTTTCTCCAACGCAGTGTCAGTGAGCTGCACCCACCCCTATAATGGACTCGGACTTGGGCACCTGTTTCCTAGGTCCTGTCCCATCCTCCTCTTCGCTCTTGTTTTGCGTTCTCGCTTAACATTTGCACGGTCGGCAACACCCTCGCGTCCATGGTACAGATGGCTGGGATCACGGTTCGCACTAAGAGAAAACATTTCACCAGATTACGGTCGATTTCTCTGCTTTCTTCAAATACGTTTCGCTCAAGGCTGCCTGGTCAGACACGCACAGGTTGCCGATAGTTCCTACGATACTTGGGTCTACCCCTCCTCTCCTCCTCCTAGTCTCGTCCCGTTGCTCGAATAGAGCTACACTTCCTTTCTCTGGCTGGTATTCTTCTACCACCTGGCCCTGTCCCCCCTGCGGCGTTCCACCGTTGCATCCTCGCTTAGGCTCTATCGTGGTATTGCACTGCCTCCTCGGTCGATGTCAACGCCTTGGGCTCGAAGTAATGTCAGTCGCTGATCTTTTTCTAAGGTCACTTGTGGCCGCTCCTAGCTAGATGTATCCATTCTTTATTAGGTTTTGATTTAGTGGAGTTTCTGTCTTTCCAGAGTGTTTGGGTTTTCTTTTGTGAACCTTTCGTTTTTTAAGTGGAGCTTTCTGAAGGGTTTTCTGGGTCTTCCTGCTTGCTCCCTAGGAGTATTTTGCTGCTTTTTCGTTGGTGAGATGTACGGTTGGGCCCGTACCAAAGGGTCTTGGGGGCGTGGCTTTGATCCCATGAGGGGAGAGATGCGAGGTTTTCTGCTTGGCTATAGCAAATATTGCATGTCTCGTTTTTCCTGGTAGTTGTAACGAATAAAATGCCAAACTGATATAAAAAAAAAAAAGCAAAAATGGAAAAACAATGGCCTCTTGGTTGACATGAACCATCTCCTCTACACCTCCGGCAATTGAAATCTCAACACCATGAGAAATCATCATGGGTTGGTCCCCCCCTCTCCACTCTTCTGATGGCCTTGCTGCCTAGGAGGGTGATGCTCCCGTCCCCTCGCATCTCCCACTGATTCCCTTCTGATGGCTTAGGTATCTGGGTGCCTTCGTCTGGGGGTTTCACGCTCTTCCCCCTCTTTCTCCGCACTTGCTTCATTGCCCTTGGTTAGCATTTGCACGGTCGGTAACCCCTTCGCCTTATCTTAGACATAGCGTAGCTTCGGGTTATAGGTGAAGTACTGGCCCCGGTGGCTGTGTTCTCTGGTATTACACTATCTGCTGAGCGCTACGGTCAGTACGGTCCCATTGTCGAAAAATTATAATCCGTTGGTATTCCTTTGCCTAGTACTTCTCGGTGTTAGGTCTACCCCTCCTTACTCGCTGCCCGCTCTCGTTCCATTGCTCGGTTACAGCTACACCACGTTCTTTGGCTAGCACCGTACTGCTCTCCTCTCCTGGCTCTGTGCCCTTATGATGGTCGTGACTTTGTCTCGTTACTAGTGGATTTCAGCCTTCTGCCTGGGGTTCCGCCCCTCGGGGGGGGCCAGGCACCTTTCCTGGTCTGGGTTCAGATGACCACCGGGTCTCGCTCCTTGCGCCACACATCTCTGGTGCGCTGGCTTAGTCATATGAATATCTTTCTGGTCCTCGCCTGGACTCTTCGCTTCCGGGCTATCTGCCCCGGCCACTACCGCCCGCGTGTCATGATTGTTGTGGGTAGGTCTATCCGCCCTTTTGTCAATGGGATTGTTATTTCTAGATAGCCTTGAGGTTTTCTGTGTTTGGTTCATAGGTGTCTCACAGATGCTCGGGGGGTATTCTTTGGGGTTGACATCTGTGGAGGTTATTGGTTCGATGTTTTCAGGTTTGTTATTTCTCTCGTAGTTTTTACCAGTAGTACCGGGCTTTCACTTTCTACCTCTATTCAAAGTAGTTTAGGTTAGGCGGGCAGGGTCAGATGGTTTTAGGGAGGAGGATGGGGGATGGACTGTAGTTGGAGGTTTTTTGTCTACATCGGCGATGTCAGGCTGGACGCGACATTGTTTCTACTTAGCTACCGGCTTAATGAACAAATATCAACAGGAAAAACCAAAAAAAAAAAGAAAAAAAGAAAAAAGAAAAAAAGTAGTCTCTTGGTTGACACGAACCATCTCCTCTACACCTCCGGCGATTGAAATCTCAACACCATGAGAAATCATGATCACTTTGCAATACCCGCACTCTGAGTGAGCTGCACCCCCATCCCAATGATAGATTCAGAGTTTGGCACCCGTTTCTCAGGTCCTGTCCTATCCTGCTCTTCGCTCTTGTTTTGCGTTCTCGCTTAACATTTGCACGGTCGGAAACACCCCCGTGTCCATGTTACAGACAGCTGGGATCACGGTTTGCAGTACGAGAAAACTTTTCACCAGGCCACGGTCGATTTCTATACTCTCTTCAATTATGTTTCGCTCGAGGCTGCCTAGTCAGACACGCAGAGCGTTTCCGATAGTTCATACGATACTTGGGTCTACCCTTCCTCCACTCTTCTTGGTCTTGTCCCGTTGCTCGGTTACAGCTACACTTCCCCCTTTTTGGCTGGTATCCTTCTACCATTCGGCCTTGTGCCCCCTCCGGCTGTCCAAGGTCGCATCCTCGGTTACGCTCTATCGTGGTATTGCACTTCCTCCTCGGTTGATGTCAACGCCTTGGGCTCGGAGTAATGTCCGTTGCCGACTTTTTTTGGTTCTTTAGGCTGCCTCTATGGAGATGTTGTTTTATTCTTTGTTACTTTTTCATTTAGTGGAGTCTCGCTCTGTCCTGAGTATTTGGGTTTTCTTTTATAAACTTTTCGATTGTTTAGGGGAGCTTTCCGAAGGGTTTTCTGCGGCTTACTGCTTGCTCGCTAGGAGTATTGCTACTTTTTGTGGGCGAGAGGTAAGGTTGGGCCCATACTGCATGGTCTTGGAGGTGTGGCTTTGATCACATGACAGGAGAGATGGGTAGGTTTTTCTTGGCCATAGCTAGGGCTGCATGTCTGGTTTTTCCTGGTAGTTGTATGAATAAAATGCAAAACTGAGAAAAAAAAGAAAAAAGTGGCCAATTGGTTGAGACCAACCATCTCCTTTACACCTCCGGCGATTGAAATCTCAACACCTGAGAAATCATGGTCAAACCTCATAACCGGCACTGGTAGTGAGCTGCACCCCCCCTTATGATGGATTTGGACTTTGGCACCCGTTTCGTTGGGCCCGTCCCATCCTCCTCTTTGCTCTTTTTTTGCGTTTTCACATACCATTGGCACGGTCGGCAACACCCTTATGTCCATATTACCGACGGCTGGGATCACGGTTCGTTGTAAGAAAAAACTTTTCACCAGGCCATGGTCGATTTCTCTGCTCTCTTCAATTAAGTTTCGCTCGAGGCTGCCTAGTCAGACACGCACATGTTTCTGATAGTTTCTATGCTGCTTGGGTATACCCCTCCTCCTCTCGTCTTGATTATGTCCCGTTCCTCGCTTACAGCTACGAGTTCGCTCACTAAGATTGGCTTCCTCTCATTCCTGTCCCTCCGTTCGCTGCTGCGTCCTGTTATCACTGTCGCATCCCTCAGTTACGCTCTGTCATGGTATTGCACTGCCTCCGTGGCAGATGTTAATGCCTTGGTTGATTATAATTGTCCGGTCCGTTGCTATGTTCGTGGTGTTCGGTCGGCCCCACTTGGATATATGTTTCTTATTGTTTGTGGTTTTTCTATAGTGGTATACTTTCCTTTCCCGATTAGGGGTTTTTTATCTTTGTCGTTGCAGTATACAGAGAAGGTTTTCCAGTTGCTTCCTGCTTTCATGTTTGGGGGTCCTTTCTGTCTACGGGGTTGCTGAGTTGGCTTCGGCTTTTTGGCTTCTTTCTGTTGGCGGGCGGAGTAGTCTTCCTATATGCGACTTGTGCGGTTGGTTCCATACCAGAGGGACTTGGGGTGATGGTTTTTTCCTTGGTACGGGGGGGAATTGTTCTTGGGATTAAGGTTTTCTTTACGCCATAGCTAGCGCTGCATGTAAGTTCTTGTACCTTAACAAGTAATACATGAAATAAAAATAAAACTAAAAATGGCCTCTTGGTTGACACGAACTATCTCCTCTGCACCTCCGGCAATTGAAATCTCAACACTATGAGAAATCACTGTCTGTTGGTCCTCCCCTCTCTCCTCTTCTGATGGCCTCACTGCCTAGAAGGGTGATGCTCCCATCCCCTCGCTTCTCCCTCTGATTCCTTTCTGATGGCTTAGGTATTTGGGTGGCTTGGTCTAGGGGTTGCATTCTCATCCCCCCTCTTTCTCCGCACTTGGTTCGTTGCCCTTGCTTCGCATTTGCATGGTCGGCAACCCCTTCCCCTCGTCTTAGGTATAGCGCAGCTTCGGGTTATCAGTGAAGCCGTGTCCCCGGTGACTCGGCTCTCTGGTATTGCACTATCTCCTGAGCGCTACGGTCGGTAGGGTCGCATTGTCGAAAAACAGTGATCCCTTGGTGGTACTTTGCCTCGTACTTCTCGGTGTTGGATCGACCACTCCTTCCTTGCCGCCGGGTCTCATCCCTTTGCTGGGTTACATCTACACCAAGTTCTTTGGCTGGCACCCTACTGCTCTCGTCCTTTGGCTGTGTACCCTTATGATGGTTTTAACTTTATCTTGGTCGTAGGAGATTGCAGCCTTCCACCTCTGACTCCACCCCTCAGTGGGGGGGGTCATGTATCCCTTCTGGTCCGGGTTCCGGTGACCACTGGGTCTCACATCTTGCGCCAGACCTCTCCTTGCACCGGCTCGGTTGTATGGATATCCCTCTGGTCCTCTCCTTGACTCTTCGCTTCTGGGCTATATGCCCCGGCCACTACGGCCCTCGTGTTATGATTGTTGTGGGTTGGGTCATCTGCCCTTTTGTCAATGGGGTTGGGATTTCGAGACAGGCTTCAAGTTTCCTTTGTTCGGTTCATAGGTTTCTCACTGGCATTCTGGAGCTTTTCTTTGGGGTTGACGTGTGTGGAGGTTTTTGGTTCGATTCTTTCAGGCCTTGGTTTCTCTGCTAGTTTTTACCAGTAGTACCGGGCTATCGCTTTGTTCCGCAATTCAAAGTAGTTTAGTTTAGTCGGGAAGGGTCAGATCGTTTTAGTGGGGAGGATGGCGGATGGACTGTAGTTGGAGGTTTTTTGTCTACATCGGCAAGGAGCCGGAAGCGACTTTGTACCTAGATAGCTGGCAGCTTAGCAAATAAATATAAACTGGAGATAAAAAGAAAAAAAAAGAAAAGTGGCCTCTTGGTTGACACGAACCATCTCTTCTACACCTCCCGCGATTGAAATCTCAACACCATCAGAAATGATCGTTACTTTTCACTACCCGCACTCTGAGTGAGCTGCAACCACACATATGATAGATGCGGACCTGGGCTCCCGTTTCTTAGGTCACATCCCTTCCTCCTTTTCACTCTTGTTTTCCCTTCTCGCTTAACATTTGCACGGTTGGCAACACCCACGCGTCCATGTTACAGATGGCTAGGATCACAGTTCGCAGTAAGAGAAAACTTTTCATCAGGCCACCGTCGATTTCTCTCCTCTCTTCTATTATGTTTCGCTCGAGGCTGCCTAGTCAGACACGCACGTGTTTCCGATAGTTCCTACGATACTTGGGTCTACCGTTCCTCTTCTCCTGTTTGTCTTGTCCTGTTGCTCGGTTACAGCTACACTTCCGCTCTTTTTAGCTTGTATCATTCTACCGCTCGGCCTTGTGCCCCTTGCGGCTATCAACGGTCGCATTCTGGGTTACGCTCTATCGTGGTATTGCACCCCCTCCTCGGTTGATGTCAACGCCTTAGGCTCGAGTAATGTCGGCGGCCGACTTTCCATTAAGTTACTTACGCTGCCCCTAGGGAGATGTTGTTCAATTCTTTGTTTGCTTTTCATTTAGTGGAGTTCTGTCTTTCCCGAGTGTTTGGGTTTTCTTTTGTAATCCTTTCGTTTGTTCAGGGAAGCTTTCTGAAGGCTTTTCTGCGTCTTCCTGGGTGCTCGCTAGGAGTATTATGCTACTTTGGGTTGGTGAGATGTGCGGTTGGGCCCGGACCATAGGGTCTTGGGGGCGCGGTTTTGTTCCCATGAGTGGAGAAATCCATAGGTTTTTCTTGGCCATAACTAGCGCTACATGTCTGGTTTTTCCTGGTACTTGTATGAATAAAATGCAAAACTGAGATAAAAATAAAAAAAATAAAAAAAGTGGCCTCTTGGTTGACACACGAACCATCTCCTACACCTCCGGCTATTGAAATCTCAACACCACCAGAAATCATCGTCAACATCCACCACCAGCACTCTCAGCCTGCTGCAACTCCCTATGATGGACTTGGACTTGGGCACCCATTTCCTAGGGCCTGTCCCATCCTCCTCTTAGCTTTTATTTTCTGATTTCCCTTAACATTGCACCATTGGCAATACACTCACGTCCATGTTACAGACAGATGGGATCACGGTTCGCAGTAAGAGAAATATTGTCACCAGGCTACGGTCAATTTCCCAGTTCTCTTTGATTACGTTTCGCTCGATGCTGCCTAGTCAGACACGCACAAGTCTCTGATAGTTCCTACGATTCTTGGGTCTACCCCTCCTCTACTCCGCTCTGGCTCGTCCCGTGGCTCAGTTACAGCCAAGACCCTCCACCCGCTAACGGCTTAAGCTTTTGCAGAGGCACTCCTCACAGCTGACACGCTTACTGCCCAAAGTATGACCCATCCCCGGCGGTGGGCGCGGCCGCACCCCTTGGTTACCCTCGGTCTTGCTATTCCACTCTCTCATTGGTCGATGTCAACGCCTTGGGTTACGGACTAATTGTGATGGATTTGCTTGGTTTTAGCATTTACTGTCCCGCTGTTCTGTGTTCTGTAGTTTTAGGCTGAATTTTCATGGTCAGGTTTCTGTTAGAGCACTCGGGATATGAACGGAGTGTCTTTTGTTACTTTCTCTTAAAAGGGGAGGAGTTTTCAGGTCCGGTTTTCCTGTTGTTTCCTGCCTGTCGTGTTGGTGATTTATTTTTATTGTCTACTTAACCTATAGGGATTTTTTGTCTTCGTGGTGGGATTGTGTGGTTGGTTCCATACAAGCCGGACTTGGGATGATGGTTTTTTCCGGTGGTCCGAGCTGGATTTCTTTATACAGGGGCTTTTCCATACCATAGCTTACCGCTGCATATAGCCTTTGTACCTCATAGTTGATAAATCAAAGCGCATAATATATAAAAACAAAAAAAATGGCCTTTTGGTTGACACGAACTATCTCCTCTACACCTCCGGCGATTGAAATCTCAACACCATCAGAAATCATCGTCACTTTTCACTTTCTGCACTCTGAGTGAGCTGCACCCCCCCCATGATAGACTCGGACTTGGGCACCCGTTTCTTAGGTCCTGTCCCATCCTCCTCTTCGCTCTTGTTTTGCGTTCTCGCTTAACATTTGCACGGTCGGCAACCCACTCGCATCCATGTTTCAGACGGCAGGGATCACGGTTCGCAGTAAGAGAAAACCTTTTCACCAGGCTATAGTCGATTTCTCTGCTCTCTTCAATTACGTTTCACGTGAGGCGGCCTAGTCAGACACGCACACCTTTCCGATAGTTGCTACGATACTTGGGTCTACCCTTCCTCCTCTCCTCTTGGTCTGGTCCCGTTGCTCTGTTACAGCTACTCTTCCGCTCTTTTAGCTGGTACCCTACTACCACTCGGCCTTGTGCCCCCCACAGCTGTCCACGGTCGCAACCTGGGTTACGCTCTGTCATGGTATTGCACCGCCTCCTCGATCGATGTCAATGCCTTGGGCCCTGAGTAATGTCAGTCGCCGGCTTTCTATTAACTCATTTAGGCTGCCCCTACGGAGATGTTGTTCTATTCTTTGTTAGGTTTCGATTTAGTGGACTTTCTGTCTTTTCCGCCTGTGTGGTTCTTTCCTTTGTAGTCCTTTCTTTTGTTCAGGGGAGCTTTCTGAAGGGGTTTCTGCGTCTTCCTGCTTGCTCGCTGAGAGTATTGTTACTTTTTTGAGGGCGAGATGTGCGGTTGGGCCCATACCACAGGGTCTTGGGGGTGTGGCTTTGATCCCATGAGCGGAGAGATGCGTAGGTTTTTCTTGGCCATAGCTAGTGCTGCATCTCTGGTTTTTCCTGGTAGTTGTACGAATAAAATGCAAAACTGAGATAAACAGAAAAAAAAAAGAAAAAAAAAAAGAAGACATAGTAGCCTCTTTGTTGACACGAACCATCTGCTCTATACCTCCGGCGATTGCAATCTCAACACCATTAGAAATCATCCTCACTTTCCACTACTCGCACTCTGAGTGAGCTGCACCCCCCACGATGATAGATTCGGACTTGGGCACCCGTTTCTTAGGTCCCGTGCCATCCTCCTCTTCCCTCTTCTTTTTGTGTTCTCGCTTAGCATATGCACAGTCGGCAACAGCCTCGCGTCCATGTTACAGATAGCTGGGATCACAGTTCGCAGTAAGAAAATACTTTTCATCCGGCCACGGTTGATTTCTCTGCTCTCTTCAATTACTCTTCGCTGGAGGTTGCCTATCCAGACACACACACGTTTCCAATACTTCCTACGATACTTGGTTCTACCCTTCCTCATGTCCTCTTAGTCTCGTCCCGTTGCTCGGTTACAGCTACATTTCCCCACTTATTTTGGCTGGTATCCTTCTACCACTCAGTCTTGTACCGTCCACGGCTGACAACGGTCACATCCTTGGTTATGCTCTATCGTGGTATTGCCCTGCCTCCTCGGTCAATGTCAACACCTTGGGCTCGGAGTAATGTCGGTCGCCAACTATCTTTTAAGTGATTTAAGCTGCCCCTATTGTGATATTTTTCTATTCATTGTTAGGTTTTCATTTAATGGGGTTTCTGGCTTTCCTGAGTGTTTGGGTTTTCTTTTGTAAACTTTTTGTTTATTCAGGGGAGCTATCGGAAGGGTTTTCTAGGCCCTCCTGCTTGCTCGCTGGGAGTATTGCAATTTTTTGTGGGCGAGAGGTGCGGTTGGGCCTATACCACAGGGTCTTCGCGGTGTGGCTTTGATTCCATGACGGGAGAGATGCATAGGCTTTGCTTGGCCATAGCTAGCTCTGCATGTCTGGTTTTTCCTGGTAGTTGTACGAATAATATGCAAAACTGAGATAAAAAAAAAAGTAAAGAAAAAAAAAGAAAAAAAAAGGCCTCTTGGTTGACACGAACCATCTCCTCTATACCTCCGGCGATTGAAATCTCAACACCATGAGCAATTATGTGCCTTTGTCCCCCCCTCTCCCATCTTCTGATGGTCTCGCTGCCTAGGAGGGTGATGCTCCTGTCTCCTCGCTCCTCCCTCTGATTCCCTTCTGATGGCTTGGGTATCTCGGTGCATTTGTCTACTGCATTTCATGCTCTTTCCCCTCTTTCTCTGCACTTGCTTTGTTGCCCTCGCTTAGCATTTGCACAGTTGGCAATCCCTTCACCTCATCTTAAGCATAGCGCAGGTTCGGGTTATCAGTGAAGTAGTGGCTCTAGGGGCTCTGTTTTCTGGTATTGTACTATCTCCTGAGTTCTACTGTCGGCAGGGTCGTATTGTCGAAAAATGTAATCCATTCCTGGTCCTTTACCTCGTACTTCTCAGTGTTGGGTCTACCCCTCCTTCCTCGCCGTCCGGGTTCATCCCGTTGCTCGGTTAAAGCTACCCCACGATCGTTGGCTGGCACCCTACTGCTCTCCTCTCTCGGCTCTGTGCTCTTATGATCGTCTTGGCTCTGGCTGGTTCTTAGGGGATTTCAGCCTTCTGCTTCTAGCCCTGCCCGTCACGGGAAAGGGCTATGCATCTTTTCTGGTCCGGGTTCCGGCGGCCACCAGGTCTCGCTCCTTGCAGCACACATCTCCGCCGCACTGGGTCAGTTGAATTGATCGCTCTCCGGTCCTCGCCTCGACTCTGGCTGCTGGGCTATATCCCCGCTCACTACGGCCCTCGTGTTATGGTCATGTGGGTTGGTTCATCCACTCTTTTGTCAATGGAGTTAGGATTTCTGGAGGGCGTGAAGTTTTCTTTATTTGGTTCATTGGTTTCTCACTGTCACTTTGTGGCTTTTCTTTGGGAGTTGACGTCTGTGGAGGTTTTGGTTTGATACTTTCAGGCCTTTTGTTTCTCTCATAGTTTTTACCAGTAGTACCGGGCTTTCGCTTTCTACCTCTATTCAAAGTAGTTTAGGTTGGTCGGGCAGGGTCAGATGGTTTTAGCGAGGGGGAGGAGAGATGGACCATAGTTGGAGGTTTTTTGTCTACATCGGCGATGAGCTGGACGTGACTTTGTACCAAGATAGCTGCTGGCTTAGCAAACAAATATAAACTGGAGAAAAAAAAACAAAAGAATATCAGGAAAATGTAAAAACACGTCCTGGTCCACCAGGGGGGGTTATGGTCCCCCTGGTGCTCCCTGGTGCGCGCTGGGGCGCGCTGGTCCACTTCGCACACCTCGGTTACACGAAGTGGACCACGGTGGATCAGGGCGGACCAGGGAGGACCATGGGAACCAAAACCCCCCCTGGTGGTTCAGGAGCGTTCAGGACCACCCTGGACCGCGTAAAAACATTTTCCTGATGAAACAAAAAGAAATGGCCTCTTGGTTGACACGAACCATCTCCTCTACTCCTCTAACGATTGAAATCTCAACACCATGAGAAATCATCCTCACTTTTCACTACCCACACTCTGAGTGAGCTGCACCCTCCCTCTATGATAGATTCGCACTTGGGCACCCATTTCTTATCTTCTGTCCCATCCTCCTCTCTGCGTTTGTTTCGCTGTTTCGTTTAGCATTCGCACGGTCGGCAACACTCTCGCTTCCATGTTACACACGGCTGGGATCACGGCTCGCTGTAAGAGAAAACCTTTCACCAGGCTATGGTTGAAAGGTTTCTGCTCTCTTCGATTACGTTTCGCTCCAGGTTGCCTAGTAGGACACCTAAATGTTTCTGATAGTTCCTACGATACTTGGGTCTCCCCCTCCTCCTCTCCTCCTGGTCTCGTCCTGTTGCTCGGTTATAGCTACAAGTTCACTTGCTAAGGTTGGCTTCCTCTCAGTCCGGTCACTCCGCTCGCCCCCTTGTCCTTCGGCCACGGTCACTGGCCTCGGTTACGCTCAGTCATGGTATTGCACTGCCTCCTTGGCTGATGTTAATGCCTTGGTCGAATATAATTGTTCAGTCCTTTGCTATGTCAGCAGCATTTTGGTCTGCCCCACTTGGATTTATGTTCCTTATCGCTTGTTGTTTTTCTATCGTTGTATACTCGCTTTTGCCCATTAGGGGTTTTTTATCTTGTCTTTGGAGTCTACTGAGAAGGCTTTCCTGTTGCTTCCTGCTTTCATGTTCAAGGGGTCCTGTTTGTCTGCGGGGTTGCTGAGTTGGCTTCGGTTGTTTGGTTTCATTCTGTTGGCGGGCGGGGTATTCTTTCTATGTGCGAGATGTGCGGTTGGTTCTATACCAGAGGGACATGGGGTGATGGTTTTTTCCTTTGTCCGGGGGGGGTGTTTCATGGGATTAAGGTTTTCTTTACGCCATAGCTAGTGCTGCATGTGAGTTCTTGTACCTTAATAAGTAATACATGATAGAAAAAAAAAAAAAAAAAAAAAGTATGGCCTGTTGGTTGACATGAACCATCTCCTCTACACCTCCGGCAATTGAAATCTCAACACCAGGGGAAATCATCGTCACCTGTCACTACCCACACTCTGAGTGAGCTGCACTCCCGCTCTATGATCGATTCAGACCTGGGTACCCATTTCTTAGGTTCCGTCCCATCCTCCTTTCTGCTTTTATTTCGCGGTTTCACTTAACATTTGCAGGGTCGGCAACACCCTCGCGTCCATGTTTCAGACGGCTGGGATCACGGTTCGCCGTAAGAGAAACCTTTTTACCAGGTTACGGTCGATTTCTCTGCTCTCTTCTATTCTGTTTCACTCGAGGCTGCCTAGTCAGACACGCACACGTTTCCGATAGTTCCTACGATACTTGGGTGTACCCCTTCTTTGTTTTTCCTAGTTTCATCCCATTACTCGGTTACAGCTATGCTTCTCCTCTTTGGCAGGTACCCTACAGTGACTCGGCCTTGTGCCCCCTACGGCTGTCCACGTTCGCATCTTCGGTTACTCTCTATCGTCGTATTGCACAGCCTCCTCGGTCGATGTCAACGCCTTGGGCTTGGAGTAATGTCACTCGCCGACCTTTATCTAAGGTTATTCAAGTCCGCCCCTAGTCAGATGTTTCCATTCTTTCTTAGGTTTTCATTTAGTAGAGTTTCTGTCTCTCTCAAGTGTTTGGGCTTTCTTTTGTAAAACTTTGTTTGTTCAGGGTAGCTTTCCGAAGGGTTTTCTGTGTCTTCCTGCTTGCTCGCTAGGAGTATTTTGCTACTATTGGTCGTTGAGATGTACGGTTGGGCCCATACTATAGGGTCTTTGGGGCGTAGCTTTGATCCTATCAGGTGAGAGATGCATATGTTTTCTGCTTGGTCATAGCTAGCGCTGCATGTCGGGTTTTTCCTGGTAGTTGTACGAATAAAATGCAAAACTGATATAAAAACAAAAAAGAAAAAACACAACAAAAAAATGGCCTCTGGGTTGAGAGTTCTTCACACGACCATCTAAGTTATTTTCCTACAATATACTTTTATATTTCCACTTTACAGTACAAGGCCAAGACTATAGTGTCTCTCATGAGCTTAGCGATATATTGTACGAGACAGGAGTCTGTATACTCAGCTATCATTATTTGTACGAACTTAGGAAAGTGTATTCGCTACTAAGGACCCAGGTTACCTGCTGGAAGTATCGCCCGAAGGGAAGAGGATTATAATATTTGGTTGTGTCCACTATAGGCCGCACTTAACCACAAACAGAGAAAATGGAATCATGGTAAGAAGACAATATTGAAGTAGCGGCATTATACTATAACCCTAGGAGAAGCACTAGACCAAACAATTGGAGAATCAAGGGTAACTAGCCCAGAAACACCATAACCAGCATCACCAGCTGGATCAGAAGCAACTACCATACCAGGCGGAACTCGACGAAAGACAATATCGTGAGCAACAGGAGCAGTGACTACGATGGAAGGAGAAACTGCAGGTACAGAGAATACTGGTACTCAAGTACCGGAATTCAATGTGGACCAGCTCCACCAGATTATTGCGAACCTCACAGGAGGCAACTGAAGACCCAAAATGAAGTAACGAGAAATGTTCATGAGAGAAGAAACCAAACAACGAGGATGGCTGGCATAGCTTAAAGTCTGGTTCACAGCTGTAGGATGGACTGAAGGCCATTATACCGATAAGATCCTTTACACCTCAAGCCTCTTAAGAGGAGATACAGTAGGATGGATAACCCTAGATGCCTGTTACCATCCTCTTCTCTTCGGCCAATACTTGCAGCAGGTAACCTCATTCCTTGATAGCGATCACGGTTTTGTGAGTTCGTACGAACAACAACAGCTGAGTATACAGACTCCTGTCTCGTACAACTTATTGCTAAACTAGTGAGACACACTATGTCCTCGGCCGGATAGTATAAAGATCAAAGTATATTAAATGAAAATAGCTTAGATGGTTGCGTGAAGAACTCTCAACCAAGAGGCCTTTTTTTTGTTTTTTTTTATATTATGCGCTTTGATTTATCAACTACGGGGTACAAAGGCTACGTGCAACCATCAGCTATGGTAAGGAAAAACCCCCTGTATAAAGAAATCCACCTTGGACCACCGGAAAAAACCATCATCCCAAGTCCCTCTGGTATGGAACCAACTGCATGATCCCGCCGCGAACACAAAAAACCCTTATCGGCTAAATAGACAACAGAAATAAATCACCAACACGACAGGGAAGAGACAACAGGAAAACTGGACCCGAAAACTCCTCCCCTTTTAAAACAAAGTAACAAAAGAAACTCCGTTCATATCCCAAGTGCTCTCACAGAAACCCCACCATGAAATTTTAGCCTAAAACTACAGAACACAGAACGGGGGACATAAAGCGCTAAAACCAAGCAGCTCCATCACATTACTCTATAGCCCAAGGCGTTGACATCGTCCAAGGAGGCAGTGCAATACCATGACCGAGTGTAACTGAGGGGTGCGGCCGAGCCCACCGCCGGGGATGGGTGGTACTGTAGGTAGTAAGAATGCCAGCTAATGAGAGGATGTTTGGATGAGATTGGGAATACTAGTTATTGCGATCCAGAATTGACCGTAATGGATTCTGAGGATGCATTTCCATTAGATGGAGATAGAATCTGGCATGAAGGTGTTGAGCCCGATCCTTGAATGACAATAGACCTAGCAAGTGACTGGTAACCAATGGTCTGTGAGCATTTCCTCCTGCAATCCATTTGAGACAGTTCTGGTAAGCTGTATTTAGATTATTCCAACATGTTGACTTTGGATTGCGTTGAAAATGGGCATATATGAGAGGTAGTGAATACTCAAGTGTAGGAAGAATAATAGCTTTCATGAGATTGAACCGTATCCTGGGTGACCATGCTCCTGAAGACCAAAGCATTGCTCTTAGTAGCTTCTCCTCCCTTTGGGAAAGCAAGGTTCCCTGTGCGAGAAAATCAATCCCTTTGGTACAAAACATAACTCCTAGATACTTGTATGACTGAACTGTAGGAATGCACTGTTCATTGAGTATCAGGGAGGGCCGAATTGCCAGAGGTAACTTGGAGGCAGAATCGCAAGGAAGATAGCCGAATTTGGAGATATTGAAGGACATTCCATGGTTGGTAGCCCATTGAGTGGCATTGTGGACTAAACTTTGGGGCTGGTCAAGAGTAGGGGAGATGAGAACTCCATCGTCTGCGAAGAATAATGCAGAAGGAAAGGATGGGTGACTCTGCCAATTAAGTGTATGTAGGAGGCTATTGATAAAGCGGTTGAATAAGATGGGTGAGAGAGGAGATCCCTGGGGAAGGCCACGGCTACGAACCTGGAGAGGGGAGACAGTTCCATTGACGATAATAGAATAACTCATTTCAGAATACATCAGATTATAAATCAGTCTTATAACTAGTGGATTCATTCCCTGTTTTTGGAGTTCAAGGCAGAGATGTGGCCAGGATACAGAGTCGAAAGCAGAGGTGAAATCAAGAAACACAACATGAGATCCAGCATCGGCCTCAATCAGATGATGGAGAGTGAGAACATTGGTCAATGTCGAATATCCAGAACGGAATCCGCCTTGCATATTGGAGTAGGACATTTCTCCTGAACAGGTAACTACCGGCCGAATCAATGATTCAAAAATCTTACGAAAGAGACACATGAGACTGATAGGACGAGAGTTGGTTGCAGTATAAGCCTTTTTTCCATCTTTGCAAATAGGAAACACGAGAGCTTCATTCCATCGAGTTGGTATTTCTCCTTTTCTCAAACAGGCTGAATAGAGTATAAAAAGATGATCGATGAAGGTTGTATCAAGCAAATTGCGAAGTATTATAACACTAATACCATCAGTACCGCATGAGGTATTTGAAGACATTCTGGAGAGCTGAAGCTTGATCTTTCCAGGGGAGATGTGATCCAGGAGGCCAGACTTTAGGAGAGTCGTCTCATCGCACTCAGCAAAATGGGTTGTGCCACTGGAATTTGGTCGTGGATAAGATATATTGTCTGGTATGGGTGGAGGAAAGGTGTCCGAATTGAAGGGAGGATATAATCCAGAGTCTTGTACTCGAGTCATGTGATTAAAGAGTGTCTGATAGTGATCAATTGTCTCCTGCATTGGGGTTCCATTTTCGCTAGAGCTGACGATATGGACTCCAGTTGTAGCTGAACCTTGAGTTCGTTTTAAAAGCTGAATGCTGGAAGCAATATCCAACTGGTTGACCAGACGTTTCCCACAATTATCAGGCTGTTTTCTGGACTCGGCTGGCTCATAGCTACCTAACACGCTTTCGGCTACAGCCTGGACGGCTGAACAAAGAATGGCATCCAACATATCGATATCAAAGGATTCTGATTCTTTGAAAGCGGTAAACAACTGTTGAACCATCGACCAGTGCTTCTGATAGTGGAGTAGTATATGAGGTTGTTTAAGACGTTGGACATGGAAGCGAAGCGGACCTGGCAGGGCGGGTACCCAAGACGAGGATGGCGGATGATCTTGGGTTGTTTCAGGAGGAGAAGTAGGAAGATACTGGATATGAAGAAGATTCTTGTGATCGGTGCGAAACTGAAGGGATTCAGTAGGGAGAAGAAAAAGTGTCATCTTTGGTTGTGAGTGGACAGAGGTGAAAGCGTGATCAGGAATCTTGTGTGAGATGTTGTATTGCAATTGATCAGATATATGAAGCATATTGGTCTTCGCAGTCCAGTTTTCAAAAAGGATTGCGCGATCAGAGTTGGGGACCTTAGAGTGTTTGGTTGCTAGGAAGATGTTGGGATGAAATTTGGTATTGATATCACCCAAGAGGAGATCAATAGATCCAATATTCTGCAGATCGTTTTCAATTATATCATTGGAGATCGAGTATGGTGGATAATAGACACCAGCAAGACGTATGCCAGAAAGGGAAACAGTGATTGAGTATGTGGAACAGGTTGTAGACTGAATGAGGCAACGGATATGAGGTTTGACGAGAAGATAGATACCACCATGTTGGCGGCCACGAGGAGGGTTGTTTGATGATCTTGATGGTAGTGATGTTGAACAGTAGACAAGTGGATGAGAGAGACGCAATTTGTGGTGCTGATACCAGTGCTCCGCAATAAACAAAATATCAAAGGATTTCTTGAGAAGGCAAATTGCCCGAGCAAACTTCCCATCTGGGAGGGAGTTTGCATTTACATAGCCAATTTGATACATTATTCGGTATCTTTGGATTCGCGGGTTGACTTTAGTCTGAATCTCTTGTTGGATTGGACTCTGGTCACACTAAAACTATAGCCAAAACTATTATTAGCAAGATATCATCAAAGATATATAAACGGAATAGATATTTCTACATACTTGTCTCCACCCTCATCAGAACTAATACTCAATTTTCGTTTAACAAACTTACTTGCACCAGCCGTGATTGGACTCTCCTTGACAATAGTAGCAGGGTTTAAAGATCCAGGACCAAGTCTTTTGTATCAACATCCGTCATTGGATATACCCTCTGTGAAGAAAGTATAATTCCCTGCTGACATAGCTGATGTTCCAATTGTGGTCCAATTCCCCGGTTGATGGCCCATTCCATGATGTACTCACGGGTGAATTCTGCTTGGTCGACATTACTGAGGCAGACAGTCTTGTTACGAAATTTCTTTTCAAGACAGCCTCTTTAGATTTTTCTCGAACATCGCTTCCCAATGGAAGGAATCTGGTGATAACAGATCAAAGTCAGATTTCACAATATAGTCTGAGTTCTTTCCTATTTGGTTTTTAATTCTATTAGCATGATTGCTATCAACCAGGATTTCGAGAATTCTTTTGTCGATCCATGACAGATTTCGGATATGCCCTAAATGAAATTGATTGGTGCTGATGCCAGGGTCGTTTTGACATCTTTGATTGTCATAAATGTGATATTAGAGACATATAGGGCAGTCGTTCTGTAGTAGAGTATTGCATAATTGGAGGTTTCTCACTTCTAATAGGCGTTTCCTCAATTTCTATATATGCGATTAGAATATCTTTTTAAGGAAACTGAAATAAAGGATTAATACTTGCCTTTACTACCAGATTGCAGAATATCGCGATAACTGTGCGGAAGGTAGAAGAGTGATGAAAGGACAAAGAATCTAGATAGGATCAGACTGGATGATGTACAAGAAGTGCAAGTCCTATTTATATATACCGGAATTGTTTTCTAATGGTTGAGAATCTGTTCCTCTATTTCTTCCAAATTTGGATACGCGAGGTTATCATAGTCCTTTGGCTAAATATTTTGTAAAGATGTAATTAGTAATTTGTTAAACTCCGCCTTAGACTTTACAAATAGGGATAAAGAATCAACAATAATAGGATAAGATAGGCAGAGAAGCATCTTGCTAAGAGCATGCATACCTGATCTTGTCTCAAACTAGGCAGCTCAATTGGTGGTTTCCCAGCCTGAAGTCTTTCCACGATTGTATCCAGAGTTGAAATCTTGGTCTCCAGAAGTTTAAACAGCTTAATTGTTTCACGTAAACCTCGTTGTAGAGCAAGTAGATCTTTTGCCCTCAGTGGAAACTCTGTAGCAGCCAATTCAGATTCTGTTTTGATTGCTAATATTTAGAAATTGGAACACATTGTGATTAATATTTGGACTAAGGAGACAGCATTCTCAATGCTTTGACCTTGGCTATTAAGAACATACCTATATTGAAAGAATAATCAGTTTCTTTAATTGAACAAACACTCTCGGCAGCAGAGCTAATCGTAATTATAGGTGGGTTTTTCTTCCACGTTGAAAATATATATCAGTAAATTCTATTTAAGAAGATATACCTATAAAATGAAAACTGGTACTAGACAGGGAGAAAGATTTTAAGCTAAAATAGTGGGTAAACATACAGCGATTTTAGAAGTGTTGACGGAACGGTCAATAATCCTGCTGGATTCAGATATTGAAACAGGATTTTGCTCTTCGGAGGAAGATTGCCGCTTTGCTCTCTCTTTATACAATATTTTAATTGTTAGCAAATCAGATAACAGAATCAAGATTAATATTTTCTCATAATATTGTAGCTGATTTTTAATTGAGTTTGAAGCATAAACCAAGAAAGACATACCTCTAGGCGAAAAAGAACCTCTATGATTCAAGGAAGAGGCAGAAGATAGTTTTTGACACATATCCAGCAACTCTGTAACACCAACAGTTTTATGACACCCTGAACTGGAATGACACTTGAATCGTCGATACAAGCGTCTTCTCTCATCTGGAGTTCCCCCGGAGTCTTTGTTGAATGCTCCATGAGTGAAGGATTCAAAATTACACTCGGGGCAGACCAGTCGCTTGTTGAATCTTGAATGCAATCGATCAGCAATCTCCCGCTTACCATTTTCAGATCTGAGATAAGGCATCGTAGTTTGGATTGCAAAAGGATAGATTGTCGAGATTGAGAGACAAGAAGGTTGCTGGAGGAGGCATGGAGAAGCAGAAAAGAATATCCAACAAGGGGATGAGAGTGGATTCTTATAGATATTTGAATTAAGCCATGAGTGCTTCATTACCAAAGAAAACAGGCAAGATGTGCTATCATATGTTATTATAAGAGAATTAAACTAGGAAGTGGATTCACTAGTACTGGGAGCGGAAATAGAATTCCGTAGTGGCGGGAAGATTCATAGTCTGCAGATCTATTCGCCGAAAAAGCGGCACCTGACTTTAATAGATTAGCATGTGAATAATTGAGATAAGAACCTCATGATGGACTGTATGTCACTGGATGTGTCAAGTAAGGTTCATTGATGAGCATTCTATAGATAGGATGAGGTAAAGTTATATCATAGACGAGGATATTCTATTATTAATTTTAGATCAGAATAGACAAAGGAATTAATCGGCAAGATAAGAGCTGATCCTAGTTGCCTGTGATCCAGAAAACGAGAAATATTATACCACTTTACCGATATATGGTAATATAGATAATAAGCACAAACTTAGGGTTTTCATAATTGGGGAATATCCAGCACAGTTTTCGATATTTCATTACCAGGAGTAGTGTAAGCCCAACTGCATAGTTATTTAAGATAAAAGAAAGTCTGTTGAAGCTTTCAAGATTTCATCATATCCGGAAGACTAGTGAATCGCTCCGGTATTCAAGATAGCTTGAAGCTCAACCAAGGTTCCCAGTTTCTTGATAACAAGAACTCCGGCAAAACTTTCCATTTTTCACCATAACCGGAATGCTACAAATGGGATAAGGTAGATATGCTAACCAGCAGTCTGGTAAAGTTTCCTAGTTTGCAAGATTAGTGTAAGCGTATCAATGCTTTCCGGTTTCATGTTTAACCGAAAGCCTAGTAAAGCTTTGTTAGCTTGATTATAATATGAAGCATACTTAAAGATTTCTAGTTTTCATGCTAAGATGCAGCATAGTAAAGGTCTCCTTCACAGTTTCAATAGAGACCAAAATACAAGTACTGATTCCTGATGTTCATTCGGGCTAGAAGCCTAAAATTACTGTCCAATCAGTATGAGAGCCAAACTACTAGCACAACAGAATCTTTGTTTTCTTGGGTGGAAGTTCAAGTTTGAAACCGCATTTAGCCAGTATGTAATTTTAATAGAAAGAATGACAAAGAATACCTATTTCCATTATGACCTAAGGCCAGGCTAAGGTACCCACTGGTGATAATTGAGTGAAGTGGAGTCAATAATTCTCATATACAGGATAACCTGAATGTAAAACTTTTGTTGCTCTTATTCAATGCATAACTAGACTGGATCAGGATCCTTTTTGTTTTACTTATTACAGAAAATGCCAGATATCTAATAATAAATATAAGGCTTCAAATTTATCTTTTATTTATTCAAGTTCATGAGAAATAATCATGCAAGATACATGGTATTGTATTATGTTATAACTGCTGGTTTTACACACAAACAGAATATTAACTGAGAGTAAAAATGCAATATTATATATTCAGGGAGATTGGCTGTTGGTAAATGGTATCCAGAATGTCAATTAATGTAGATTAGATCATCTTGTAACGTTTTAGATAATAACTTCATTGATTTTCATATCAGTTTAGGTAACCAGCGCAATTTGAACCTAACCAATAATTATATATGCTGGTAAGAGGATATTATAAGGTGTTTTTCACTGTTTTGCTGTTGGGTTAGGCCTAACCGTCCCCAAAAGAGGGGTTGATAGCCGCGTTCATGCTAGAAAAGGGGCAAATTATGGGTTTGGGGATGGTGTCTCCGGCCGGGAACAGATTTCTAGTAGGGAGCTGAAATGTAAAACTGTCTCCAGCCGGGAACAGATATCCAGTAGTAGGATATCGCGACACAGCAATCCAGTCTCCGGCCGGGAACCATTCTTTACTCGTCGCACTATAGTGTGCATCTGTCTGTGAATAGATTTCTAGTGTAGTCCATATACTAACTCTGTCTCCGGCCGGGAACAGCTTTGTAGTTCTAGTAGAGGAACTGCGCGTTACAGCAAACCTGTGTCTGGCAGGGAACAGTGTTTGTCTTGTCCCGCTATATCGTGAATCTGGCTGGCAATATATTAGCAGTATGGCTGTTACACCTGCTGTGTCTCCGGCCGGGAACACTTTTTTTCTTGTCCCCCTATAGCGTGAAGCTGCCTGGGAATATGTTTATAGTATGGCTCTTACACATGCTCTGTCCCCGGCTGGGAACAGATTTTTAGTACTAGCACGATACTACACTGCAAAGCTGTCGCAGGTCGGGAACATCTTTCTATTCCTAGTACTAGAACTGCCCATGAGAGCAAACCTGTCTCCGGCCGGGAACACTTTTTCCTAGTCCCCCCATAGCATGAATCTGGCTGAGTTTATATTTCTAGTATGGCTCTTACACCTGCTTTGTCTCCGGTCGGGAACCGATTTTTAGTACTGGGAGTATGTATCACTGCAATCATGTCTCAGGCAGGGAACAGCTTTCTAGTACTAGGACTAGAACGGCGCGTGACAGCAAACCTGTCTCCGGCCGGGAACATTTTTTGTCTTGTCCCCCTATAGCGTGAATCTGCCTGGGAATATATTTGTAGTATGGCTCTTACACCTGGTCTGTCTCCTGCCGGGAACAGATTTTTAGTACTAGGACGGTGCTACACTGCAAAGCTGTCTCCGGTCGGGAACAGCTTTCCAGTACTAGTACTAGAACTGCCCATGACAGCAAACCTGTCTCCGGCCGGGAAGACTTTTTTTCTGGTCCCCCTATAGCGTGAATCTGGCTGAGACCATATTTATAGTATGGCTCGTACACCTGCTTTGTCTCCGGCCGGGAACAGTTTTGTAGTACTGGGAGTGTGCTTAACTGCAAAACTGTCTGCCGCCGGGAACATTTTTTGTCTTGTCCCCCTATAGCGTGAATCTGGCTGGGAATATTGTTGTAGTAGTATGGCTCTTACACCTGCTCTGTCTCCGCCCGGGAACAGATTTTTAGTACTAGGACAGTGCTACACTGCAATCCTGTCTCCGGCTGGGAACGGCTTTCTAGTACTAGAACTAGAAATGTGCGTGACAGCAAACCTGTCTCTGGCCGGGAACAGTTTTTGTCTTGTCCCCCTATAGCGTGAATCTGGCTGGGAATATATTTGTAGTATGGCTCTTACACCTGGTCTGTCTCCGGCCGGGAACAGATTTTTAGTACTAGAACGGTGCTAGACTGCAAAGCTGTCTTAGGGTTAGGAGTTAAGTATATTGATTTAGAGACAGGACCAGAGCCACCGCCGATACGGACACCAAGTAACTAACTACTAGTAACACAACAAGTAAGGAGACAACCACATAAAAGTAGAGGACAACTGCGATGAAGGAAACCAATAGTAGCTACTACAAGGAGACAGGAACAAGGCCCCCATAAGGCACTATTGTGAGTACAAGTACATCAGTACTTGTTCTCAGATACACAAAGTATTATCCACAGATAAACTGAAGTTAAGTACAATGTGAGCAGATATTTGAAGCACACCTGAAAGCTAACGGGATCAGGAGTACAAGGCCCCACACTGATGGCCGTGAAAGTGACAACCAAAATCCAAGAAAAACAAAACTTTTATGAATCGGAAGTGCATGTATAACTTTTGTGATAATGACTATAAATTGCAAGAAAGCAAATACTTTGTAGATTGAATCAAGATGATAACACAATTGAGTGCGAGTCAAAGTATAACAAACTGAAAAAAATATAATGGAAGAAATAAAATATAAGACGATTGATTTCAAAATCAAAACCATAAAGCAATATTTTTTCTGATGTGATAATATGGAAGAAAGGGAAACATGAATATAAAGTTAGAAGTTGGATAAACAAGGGTCTATTTTTGTAGATTTATGAATAAAAAGGGGAATAGCAGAGAGTTAGGTCTGAGTAGAAGCAGTCCGTAATACATGTGACATCGATAGAGTCCAGAAATCCAGAACATTGCGGGCCTTATCCCAGAGTCGTTCATTCAGAAGGAAATCAACCAAGGTGTACTTGATTGTAGGATCTAGGAGGAATAGATGAATCTTGTGCATAGCATGTTCTTCTTCCGTAAGCTCGGGAGTAGGATAAGGCATACAGCCTGTATGGCCTCGATCAAAGCGAGTACCGCAAATGCACTTTCGACCCCACCCCCAAATCCCTCTACGCCATGCAAGGAAGCCTGATTGATCAGCAGCAGGAGCAGTGAGTATCCAATCACACTCCATCCCAGGTACCCGATCCGTTACCATACCAATTTGCAATAACTTTGGTATACGAGAAATGGGTCCTGCCCCAATAAAGCGACTGTAATTAAACTTTTGAAGTTGAAGCTCTACAATGAGGTTTGCCCGTATGACAGAAATTGGTGTATCGTTACTAAGGGGTAGTTGTTTGGTGAATGCACTAGGTGGATTGAGAAAATAGTGGGGAAGCGGATCATGGTTTCTGACTCGGGTAGTATGCTGGGCTCTAGGATACCAGTTATTGCGATTAAGAATTTGACGTAATGGATTTTGGGAATCCATTGCTAGAAGATGGAGGTAAAATCGTGCATGCAAATGCTGAGCACGATTCTTGAACGGTAGAATACCTAACAAGTGACCAGTAACATGAGGTCGATGAGAATGACCTCCAGCAATCCATCCAAGGCAGTTGTTGTACGCTGTTGTCATAGCTTTCCAACATTTGGACTTTGAATTTTGTTGAAAGTGGGCGTATATGAGTGGTAAGGAATACTCGAGTGTTGGTAAGAGAATGGATTTCATAATATTGAACCGAATTCGTGGAGACCATGTATCAGAAAACCAACGCATCGCTTCTAATAACTTGTCCACCCGCTGACGCAGGAGAGATCCTTGGGCGCAGAAATCGATCCCTTTATCTGCAAATACCACACCTAGATACTTGTAGGCCTTTACTACAGGAATTTGCTGTTTGTTGAGTATAAGGGATGGACGAATATTTTCTGGTAAGTGAGAGGCAGAATGGGATGAAAGATAACCACACTTTGGGATGTTAAATGACATGCCATGCTGGGTTGCCCATTTAAAGGCACAATTGAGCAGACTTTGTGCCTTTTGCATAGTAGGCGATATAAGAACCCCATCATCGGCGAAGAAAAGTGCGTTAGGGAAAATGGATGAGCTGTTCCAGTTGAGATCTTGTAAAAGGGAATTGATGTACCGGTTGAATAGTATTGGTGAAAGCGGTGATCCTTGAGGAAGTCCACAGGTTCGTCTCTGCCTTGGAGAATGACTGCCATTAATAATCAAAGTATAGCTCATATCCTTATACATAAGATGATAAATGAGTTTGATGACAATAGGATTCATTCCCTGTTTTTCCAATTCGAGACGGAGATGATGCCAAGCAACCGAGTCAAATGCGGCAGCAAAGTCAAGAAACACAATATGCGAACCAGCATCGGCTTCTATGAGATGGTGTAGGATTAGAATATTCGTCAATGTTGAATATCCAGTACGAAAGCCAGCTTGGACTCCAGAATATGCCATATTTCCGGTAGTTGTTACGACAGGGAGAATCAAGGACTCAAATATTTTACGAAAAAGGCACATCAGATTGATAGGACGTGAGTTGCTTGCTGTATAGGGCTTGTTCTTATCCTTGCATAGAGGAAATATGCATGCCTCATTCCATCGTGTTGGTGTTTCTCCTGTTCTCAAGCAGGCATTATAAAGCTGGGCAAGATGGTCGATGAAAGTGGTATCATTGAGATGTCGTAACAGGATTACAGATATGCCATCCATACCCGGAGATGATGTTGTCGACATTCTTCCGAGTTGAATCTTTATCCTTGCTGGGGATATCCGATCTAGCAAGCCGGATGCAATCAGAGTGGCCTCATCAATTGGGTTAAATGACAGAATTTGTGGATCCAAATGGCCAACCCTGGTAGTACTGCCTTCCTGTAATGGATGATTAAGGGAAGATGAGTCATGATATGAGTGTAAATTCGACAATGGAGACATAGAATTGAACATCTTCTGGTAGTGATCAATTGACTCGGCCATGGGAGTTGAGTCTTGCGTTGAACTGACGAGATGGACTGCTACCCTGGAGGCCTTAGGGTTAGGCACCGAGCGAGCGAAGCGAGCAAGGTGTGGAGTACACTGCGTGTACAGGTAGGTGTGAAAGGTAGAAGAGTGGTTGAGAGAAGAAGTGCGTAGACAAGTTCGAGGGCGATGAAGGCGGTCGAAGGATTGCTTGTTTCGTCTCTGTGTGAGGGAGACTCTTCAGTACGACTTGGGCGAGAAGCAGAGCCTTATATGTTGGATCCTTCTCGGCTGTGCGGCACACGAGATACACACTTTTTTTCGAGTGGTATGACGGTCCTTCGAACTTGTGGTGCGAACGGACGATGTGGTTGGGTGATCCCTGACAAATTACCGTAGTAATTTCCTGGTGGTGTGAGGGAATTGTTGTGCGTCGGCGACTTCGTATTCTAAAGGAGGTGTGGGTCGAGCGGTGAACAATCCCTGTATCACGCCGGGTCCGGAAGGATGTCTCGTTTAGGCAACCAAACTCAACCGCCGAAGCGATAAGCCCGGATATGCCGGATCGTGACATTGCATGCATGACGCATGCACGGTCATACATGCAGGACGCATGTGTGACCGCCCCGGATAATATTCCCGGATTCAGCAATTTTACGCGAGAGGGAAAACATTACCTGTTTAGGAAGCGTTTTTACGACTTTCCTAATTTAGGGTAAGGCACTGACTTCCTAAACGGGAAAGTCACGTGTGCCAAGCTCCTCAGCCTCAGTCCAAGCCACCGTCACATGACGCCACATCACGTGCTACTACCAAGCCACAACGCCACGACGCCACAGCAATTAAGCCACAACGCCACAACGCCTTTACTACGCCACACTCTAGCCACCGCCACGAGGGTTAGGGGTTAGGGTTAGGGGTTCGGGTTAGGGGTTAGGGTTCGGGTTAGGGTTAGGCAAGGGTCAGGATTATCAGTCCATGGCCGAGCTTTGTTTCCTACTCACATGAGTGAGCCGAATAGTCGATAGCCTGTACTTTGGCGTGAGCGCCAAGGTCGGAAAATCGTCCAGATTGATTACGCCTTCTGAGGGCATCCTGCAGCGTCACTAGTCTCGAAATGTCTGATGTACTAGGTTCACTCCATGACGGTCTCTCACATCTGTGGGAAGTCGGTGCGTGGACACGCTTTTTCCCTAGCAAGGTGGACCGGCAGTTGGTACGGGATCATTACCGTTCCACATGTCTTAAGGACCTTTCTCTGCATGGCCATGGCGGGGAAATCTGTCGTGACTAGGTCTACGCCAGTTTAATAAACCCTGCGGCAACGGGGCGCTATGAAGCAAAACCTCTCATGTCTTGACGGGTGCTAGGCAGGAAAATCTCTGGATTGTATTATACCCAAGGCAGTAGCCAAGGGAATTCGACGGCAGTCAGACAGCATTCTGTCTTGCAAGCTCTTCGCGAGGGGGAACCAATCTTGCGAGAAGACCAGTTTTACGGAACCCTTTTGAATGGGAGATTAGCATATCGACCGTGAGGGTCCCAGGAATTGGCTGGGACTACCTACTGTGCCTTGGGAGGAAAGTTAATTAATAACTGCGAGTTTCCTCCCCATTGCATAAGCTGAGGCGTGATGGCATGGGGTTTAGGTACAGGGGGAGGTAACTCACCATCCTCCACGTCCTGATCCATTATCTCATCAAGCTCGTCTACGCGAGCTGCCTGTAGTATGTGAGCGTTATGTTTATTATTTATTTCTCCCAGGTTCGTAAAACGAGAGAGAGACAATTTAACATCGTCAATCATAGCAAGGGGTTTGGGTTTACCAACACGTCCTGCCATCATGGCATCCCATACTTTATGCAGATTTATGTGCTCCCACACAGAGTTGTACTCGGATTTAAGCCAGAGGGCTTCTTCTCCCGATGCTTCCGGGGCGTCCTTGTACCTTGTGTCCCATCTGTTCCTAGCGTCTTGCTTGATCCAGGAGTGCAACTGGGTGCTTGGGTAGCCGCGTTTGAGGTATATGTCTCTCACATATTCAACCTCCTTGTAATAAGTGGAATACTTAGAACAAATGCGAGCTACTCGAGAGATCTCCCCGCAGAAGGCGGCACGTTTCACGTGTTTCGGGTGGAAAGAAGACCATGGGAGTCGTTCATAACTGTTCAGTGGCTTGCGGTAAGGTTTAAAGGATAAATATCCAGCCTCCTTTGTAATACAAAGGTCGAGAAAGTTGACACTATTCTCGTCCACTGACCAGGTGAGCTCTAATCCGTCAGCTTGAATGACGGATAGTTGCTCCATTGCCTCCTTGCGAGTGGGGGCAACGACAATGACAAATACATCATCGATGTATCTTTTGTAGAGCGGGAATCTCCTGGCAAACGAATCTTCAAAGTGGGCCATGTATAGGTTAGGGTTAGGGTTACGGTTAGGGTTAGGGTTAGGGTTAGGGTTAGGGTTAGGGTTAGGGTTAGGGTTAGGGTTAGGGTTAGGGTTAGGGTTAGGGTTAGGGTCAGGGTTAGGGTTAGGGTTAGGGTTAGGGTTAGGGTTAGGGTTAGGGTTAGGGTTAGGGTTAGGGTTAGGTTAGGGTTAGGGTTAGGGTTAGGGTTAGGGTTAGGGTTAGGGT